>JASAMZ010014327.1:0-76079 GCA_030248115.1 Linhomoeus sp. GSCO2_2 | reverse complement strand
GTGACGAAACGCGGACTGGCGCACAAGGAGGCGGAAATTCGTTGGATCGATTGCAATATCGGCTCACGGCTGACGATGAAATATCCCGGAGTGGTCATGAAAGGCAGGAAAGCTCGCGGCGAGGTGATTTCGATCGCTTTGGCGAATACCGGTCAGCACCAGGACACCGGCGCGAAGATGGTGCATTTGGCAGATGAAACTTCGTCAAATGTCGTTAGCAAATCGATTTCGGTCGGCACCGGCAGAGCCACATACCGCGGCATCGTCAGCATTCCAAATAATCTTAAAAATTGCAAAAATAATACCGAGTGCGACGCCTTGCTCATAAATCACAACAGCAGAACCGATACCTACCCCGCCATCACCGTCCGCGGCAACGGCAACGCCGCCCAACACGAAGCCAGCGTTAGCCAAGTGAGCGAAGACACGATTTTCTATATGCAACAGCGCGGTCTGAGCGAAGCCGAAGCGATGAGCTTGGCAGTCAATGGCTTTGTCAATGATTTGGTGCGTGAATTTCCGATGGAATATAGCGTTGAGCTTAAACGACTTATAGAACTCGAAATGGAGGGAAGTGTCGGGTGATTTTTTTTACTAATTACAAAATTAGAACTAAAATTATTATTTATTGCTAATACTTTGATATTTTTTTTAGAAAAAATTTATTAATTTTGTTATTATGACGAACTTTTTTTTTAGAATGAGAGTTTTATTTATATTTTTCAGCTTAAGTTTTTTAGTAATTACTTGCTCGGGAAAAAAATATCAATCGTGGACCAATTATGAAATAAAAAATCGCGAAATCGAACATTTTTGGCAACTTTTTACCAAAACACGACTGCCTGAAACGCTAATTTTTAAAAATGGCAAGATCGCAATTTTTGACGCTAATGATAAAACCGGAGCTGATCATCTTAAAGGTGTTGATGTTTGGTATGGAGAAGTGATTTTTTCTGTAAAAAATAAGCCACAAAAGCCAATTTCAGAGATTATAAAAAAAATTTACCAAGCTTTCGACGGAAAATTATTAAAAGAAAAAGACATAGCACTTATTACGAAATATGAAAATGATAAATATAAATTTTACAATAAAAACAACAATTCTCGCTCTATCAAAAATGAAGAAAATCCAAATAAAAAATTTATTATAAAGATTATTCCTGCAAATGAAAACAAGAAAAACATAAGCAACGAATTTTTGAAAACATATAATTTGGAAGTATTTAAAAATAAAACTCCGCTTTTATTAGTTTATTTACAAAATTCATCAAATTTGCCTCATAAAATTCTTATTACTTTTAATAAACATCAAAATATCTTCATTTTATACGCTTCTTATGAAGATTAGAAAAACTAAATTTATAAGCAATTTTTACGTAAAATAACAGTGAATTTAGCGGTTTTTTGCAGATTTTTTAACAAATAATTAATTTTTTCTCGCGTTTTAGCGCTAACATTTTTTTTGCCACTAAATACTCGCGAAATTGTCATCTTAGATATACTGCTTCTTTGCGCGAGATCGCTCATTGTTGGCATTCTTTTACTCATATATCCTTTTTAAATTTGTGAAAATTTTTTCTCAGCTTATTTCTTAACAGCAAAAAATTTATTATTCAATTAAAAATGATGTATCAAATAAAAATTTTTAAATTTTTTGGGGTTAATATTAATTTGAACTAATAATTTATGTTTTTTTTACCTAATTAGCCCGGTTTTTTATCGTTTTTTGCAAAAAAGTTTGCAAATTTTGTAAAAAACAGAAAAAAATGTCGTTAGATATTTTTTTTAAGCTTCTTAATTTTAGTAAATTGCTAAAGCATCTAATTCGTTTTCTCTCTGGTAAAATTTAAATGCTTTCATTGGCAAGACTAAATTTTCTATTTTTTTGTTGAAAAATTTATCGTGCAATATTTGAATTTCAAAGTCAAAATCTAGTCCATATTTAGCATTTTGATGAGGCGGGTAAAGATATAAATATGCATCTCTTAGAGTAAAATAGTCATTTTCATTATCAAACATTTTGTGGCTTTTACAAAACAAGGTAGATAAATCAGTATTTTTAGGAATAAAATCAAAAAATTTTGAAAATAAAATTACTGGATTTGATTTTTTTTCTATATCGCGATAGTAACTATTCCTAGTAGATCTTATATAAATTTTACCTTTTTCTATATTACATGCAATAATTCTAATTGTTACATCTTTAATATCTATTTTACTTTTACCTTTAATAATATCTTTCACATAAATTTTGGTATCTGGCTCAAAAAATTTATCTTGATCTATGGCTTTGATTTTTATATATGATTGAAATTGAATTTTTACAAAAAATATTGTAATTCCTAAAATAATTGCAAACAATGTAATATAAAAAAATAATACTAATGAAATAGATATAATGTTATCTATAATATCTTTATTATCCATAATACTTTTGATAAGTTTATTTTTATCAGCTGTAACGCCATTTAGTATTAAAGCAATGAACGTAATTCCAATTGATAAAAAAATTAAAGAAAATATTATATTGTGCAGCGGCAAGCTAACAAAATTTTTAAATATTGAAAATTTATCTTTTGGTTTAAGTTTTAACTCTTCGCTTTCTGAGCCATTGTCATAATTAAAACCACGCGTAAAACGAAAATAATCCTTAAAATTTGTTTTATATACCTTATTTTCTAATGGTATTGCGCCATTTATGTCATTAAAAAATCCCGGCACCACAATTCTGTATTTAAAATTATGGTCAATCGTTATCATCCTTCCTCTGTAAGTGTATATATTAAATTTTGTCGCATCAATATAACCTTCTACGCAATTATCAATTATTCGCAATTCGTTGCTATATATAATTTCATAATTTTCATAAGCATAATGATGATCTGTATAGACTTTTTGCTCTATAAAAAGTTGTAAATTATAGTTGTTAAACTTATTAGAAAAAAAACGAAATTTAAAATAAATTAATTTTTTATTATTTGGCTTATCTACGCGACTCAGAGTTAATTCGAAGTATTGATGCGTAGTTTTGGCTATTTGAGTAATTTTTTCGGCCACTTTTTGTTGATCTTCTTTTTCTACCGTTTCAATATCATTTGTAAAATCTGTTATTGCGTCTTTTTTTTGATTTTGCAAATTATAATCTAACCACGCTTTTGAGCTATCATTTTCTGACATAGCAGCAACTCCGGCTGGTCTATAATCTACAGAATTATAAAAATAATCGTCTGTTTGATCTTTTTTTGTATCATCAAATCGATTCATAAAAATTAAATTATAATATAATATATAATATATAATATAAACCTTATTATTACCATATACATTATTCATATTTTCAATAATATTTACAATAAATAACAGCTGAATTGAAGGTTAAGATCATGCTATATGACTTGGCTAACGACTTAAAAAAATTATTAGTATTACAGAAAAAATAAAACTCCGCTTTTATTAATATATCTATAAAATTTTTCAAAATGACCCCATAAAATTTTTATTACTTTTAATAAACATCAAAATATCTTCATTTTATACGCTTCATATGAAGATTAGAAAAACTAAATTTATAAGCGTATTATACAATTTTTTTATAAAAACTGACATTTAATACTTACTTTTTTTGAAAAAACAGTGAATTTAGCGGTATTTTGCCGATTTTTTAACACTTTTTGTCCAAAAACAAACTTTTTAAGCATTTTTTGTTAAAAATTATTAAATTTTTAGTTACTTTAACTGTCTCGTTGCACTCGGCAGTAAGCAAATTCAGTAAATTAAGATAAAAATGCAGTCAGTGTTTTTTTTGAGATGCATAAATATTTTTACAATACTTAAGAATCAATTTCATCTTCTCTAAGGTAAAAATAATTTGGATATAATAAAAATTCTGCCCCTTCAAATTTTAAGTTTAGGAATTTTTCATGAATAATCTGGATTTCCATGTTATGAGCCATGCCATAGTAATCGGATCGTGTTGGCGGATACAAGTATAAATATGTATCCCGTAAAGTAAAATAGTCACTTTCTTTATCAAACAAGCTTGATATATAGGTATTTTTAGGAATGGATTTGATAAATTTTGAATATATAATTAACGGATTTACTCTTTCTGCAATATCTACTTTTCTATAACCACTGCCACCTTCTCTTAAACGAATCTGTCCTGTCTCTATATTACTTACTACAATTCTAAATAATACATTCTCTACATCTATTTTGCTTACACCAATTATCAAATCTTTCAGATAAATTTTTGTATGCGGATCAATTGGTTTTTTTGGCTCTTTTACGATAATTTTTATATATGATCTAAGTTGTTCTTTCGCAAAATGAAATGTAAATCCTAAAATCAATAAAATTACAGATACAATAAAAATGATACCCATTATAGGATATACTTTATCAACACTATTATTAAATAAATTTTTTATGATTATATTTATACCTATATATTTAATGAAAAATCCAATTAATATTAAACCTACAGTTAATAACACATATGTGAATTTTTTGTTTTCGTGTGATAAACTAGTAAGATTTTTTAGAACCGAAAATCTATCACGAGGATTTAGCTTAGATTTATCGCTTTCTGAACCATTGTCATAATAAAATCCGCGTGTATATTTAAAATCCTGTTTAAAATTAATTTTATAAATTTTATTCTCTAAAGAAATTTTGCCTTTAACATCATTAAAGAAACCTGGCACTGCAATACGATAATTAAAAAAATTGTCTATTGAAATTGATTGCCCTCTGTAAGTATAAATACTTAATTCTGTGGCATTAATACAATCCTCAACTACTTGATTGCCTATTGCTAGATCATTGCGATATATTATCTCTTTTTTTTTAACGCCACCACTGCCAATAGTATCAATTATTTGAGTTACATTTATGCCTATTTTATAGTTATAATATTTGTTTGAAAAAAATACAAATTTATAATGCAGCCACTTATGATTGTATTTTTTATCGATGCCAGTTAAAATAAATTCAAAGTAATTATTTTTAACTCTGGCGATTTCGGTTTTGATTTCGGTAAAATCATCAGTTACAAAATTGGTACCGTTTTTAACATTAACATTTTGCTGATTTTTTGCAAAATTATCATTCGAAATTTCATTATTAAAATAATCATCATTAAAATTAGTCTGCTGTTGGGCAAGTGAAGAATATAATACACCGTCTCCGCCCTCATTTATTGCATTTTCAAACTGATTCATGTAAAAATAATAATGTTAATAATATATTCTATAAATATCATTATTGCCACATTTATTTTATTGATTAAATAACATTTTACAAAAATTTGAGACAGAGTTGATCGCTGCGATCATGCTACTCGGGTTGGCGACTTTTTTACCGGCAATGTCGAAGGCAGTGCCGTGTCCGGGGCTGGTTCTGATAAACGGCAAACCCATGGTGATATTAATAACTGAGTTAAAATCGATCATTTTTAGAGGAATTAAACCCTGATCGTGATACATGCAGAGCGCGCCATCGTATTTTTTTTGCAAAATTGCGCTAAAAAGCGTGTCCGCCGGCAAAGGCAGAGAAAAATCTACATTTTTTTCAGCAAAAATTTTATTAAGTTGCCTGATTGCTGGCTCGATAATGTTTTTTTCTTCACTGCCCATGAGTCCGTTTTCACCGGCGTGTGGATTCAGCCCGGCGACAGCAATTTTTATATTTTTTTTATCAAAATAATCAAATTTTTTCAGATTTTTTGCATATTTTAACAAATTTGCCATGATTTGATTCTTAATTTGTAAAAAATTTGCCAAATGTTTGCCGGTTTGGACGATTTTTTCACTACTTAACATTGTTGGAACTTCTGCCAGCGGAATATGAATTGTGCTCAAAGCAACTGAAATTTTATCGCCACCCATAATCATAGCATAATCTTTAACTCCAAAACTTTTTGCAAAAAATTCAGTCTGTCCGGGAAAATCAAAACCCAATTTGCGTAAGGCAATTTTGCTAACCGGTGCGGTCACCGCAGCATCAATTTTTTTGTTTTTTAGCAAAAAAACGGCTTTTTCCAGAGCTTCAAGTGCTATTTTAGCTGATTTTTTACTGCTTTTGCCCGGTTTTACACCATTTTTTACTTTTCCGATGACTTTAATGTCAATTTCAGGCAGAATTTTTCCGGATTTCAGCGCTTTTTCGATTATTTCCGGTCCTATTCCCGCCGGATCACCAATTGTTATGCCGATTTTCATTGTTTTTGTCAAAATCTAAAAAAAAATTTAGTCAATTTTAGCATATTTTTGGCGCATTTTTGAAGTTTTTTGGCATTAATTAGGAAAAAACTAACTTTAAAGCCATTTTTTGTTGAAAAAAACAGAAAAACAGCTATTTTAAAACAATTTAGCTTAATTTTTATCGTTAGACTTTAGCTTTATACAAAATTATCCTAACTATATTAAAAAAATATTTGACTTTATTTATTATGCACTATATGTATATTAAGACAATTTATTATCCAATAAAATTGTTATCCTAGTTGAAACGATCTCTATCAATATTTCTGCTTGCCCTAGCTATGAGCTTTATCACAGCGTGCTCTAAAAGAAATTACGATAAATACTCAACTATTCAAAGTAAGCCACTAGTAATCATATCACATGATGCCTCTGGGAAATTGATTGGCTACATTACATTTGATGATATTAGTGATATTAACTCAGTAGTGATTAGTCCTTATAATAACCACAATGAAGTTTATGTCACAGCTCTTGGAAAGAAGCATCATGATATAATAGCAAACCTAGACGTCACAGTTTCTAGCAAAATTAAAGAGGGATGGCTAGGACAAGTTGAAGTGCAGATAGAGAGCGGAGTCGTTAGCTCCATTCAAGGTAATGCATTTTCTTCACCTAGTTTTATCACAGATGATGCATTAAGTAGAGTTGAAGATCTTATTTCACAAGGAGTTAAGATGTATCCCAATGATATGACAGCTAAAATAAATAAAATGGATAACTAAACGCTGTATCCATCATAAGCTGGCTCTAGAAGTTTTTTAAAGTAAAAAAAGACAAAGTTTATTTACAGTTTAACATTGATGCGCCAGTAGGTTTGGTTAACATTAACGTTTGATATTTTCTTTTATTTTTTTAATAAAATACGTATCACGTCACGCTCTCGCTTCTGCTCATCGCAAGTTTGCCGGTGCGGACTACTTCGTTGATATCGAATTTGTTTAGAGCGCGTAAGAAGGCGTCAATTTTTTCGGAGTCGCCGTGGACGGTGGCGATCATTGAGTCTTCTTGCAAATCGGAAGTTTTAGCGTTGAAGTGGTCAATAATCTGCAGAGCTTCGGTGCGGGCGTTACTGCCGGCGAAAAATTTCACCATGGCGAGCTCTTGCACCACGGTGTTATCGGTAATATTTTCGTGGCAACGAATGACATCGACTAGTTTGTAAACTTGTTTGATGATTTGGTCGAGCATCTCGGGATCGCCGCTGACACCGATCGTCATGCGCGAGAAGCGGGCATCGCGGCTATGCGACACCACCAGCGAGTCGATGTTGAAGCTGCGCCGCGCAAATGCCTGCGCAATCCGCGCCAAAACACCGGGTTTATTATTCACATAAACACTAAGGGTGTGAATATTTTTTTTGTTATTAATTTTTAAAAAATCAGAATTTTGGTTTTGCTTGTTCATTTTATCAAAGTTGAAATTTTTTTATGTTTTTAAAAGCATTATTTTCTTGCGATTTTTATGTAGAACCGACTGGTTTATCTAGTTTATGCTTAGGAAGTTCTATCAACATTTCCTCAAGCCGGGCGCCGGCAGGAATCATCGGGAAGACGTGTTCGTCTTTAACGCATTCTGCGTTGATCAAAACCGGTCCATCGTTGTAAGCCAGCGCTTTTTTTAAAGTTCTGCGAATATCGGAGGGTCGTTTGATGTTGTAGCCCTTGATACCGTAGGAGCGCGCGAGCTTGACAAAATCCGGATTGCCTTTCAAATCGACCCCGCTCTCGCGCTGCTCGAAAAACATCTGCTGCCACTGGCGCACCATGCCTAGATAGTGATTGTTCATGACGATTATTTTCAAAGGCAACTTGTGTAATGCGGCTGTCGCCAGCTCGAACAAAGTCATCTGAAAGCCACCATCGCCGACTATCGCCACTACCATTTTTTCCGGTTTGGCGAATTGCGCGCCAATCGCCGCTGGAAAGCCGAAGCCCATAGTGCCGGCACCGCCAGAGCTTAGCCACTGGCGCGGATCATCGCAACGATAAAACTGCGCCGACCACATCTGGTGCTGGCCAACATCGGTGGCTACGATCGCTTTGCCTTTAGTCATTTTATAAACCTCATCGATCACATGCTGCATTTTAACGCCGCCTTGTTTGCGATATTTTAGCGGATAATTTTTCTTAAAACTATTTATGCGCTTGAGCCATTTTTTGGTATCGAGCGGTTTAACGTGTTGGGCGAGTTCGGTCAAGGCAGTGAGAGCATCTGCGATGATGGCAATATCAGCTTTTATCATTTTGTCGATCTCAGAAATATCTAAATCGATATGAATTTTTACCGCATCTTGGCAAAATTTTTCTGGTATGCCAATAATCCTATCGTCAAAGCGCGAGCCAATATTTAATAACAAATCGCACTCCACCACGGCTTTATTAGCGTAAGCTGTGCCATGCATGCCGAGCATACCCAGCGAGAGCGGGTGCGATTCGGGGAAGACTCCCTTGCCGAGCAAAGTATTCACCACCGGACAGCCCATCGTCTCCGCCAAATTCCGAATCTGCACATTTGCGCCGGAAATCACTGCGCCATGACCGGCAAGAATCAGTGGTTTGGTCGATTTCCGGATCGCCGCTGCCGCCTCAGCTATTTTTTCCTTATCGACATCAAAACTTTTATCCGGAGTATAACCCGGCAAATCCAGCTCGATTTTGGCATCGGGATCTGCTGTAAATGGACTTTGGGTAACATCTTTAGGCAAATCAATTAAAACAGGACCCGGTCTGCCGGTTGTGCAAATATGGTATGCCTCGTGCAATATTCGCAAAATATCGTTGGTATTTTTTGCCAAATAACTATGCTTCACCACCGGCATCGTAATGCCAAAAATATCCGCCTCCTGAAAAGCGTCTTTGCCGAGCATCCATGAGACCGATTGCCCGGTCAGCACCAACATTGGCACGGAATCCATGTGAGCTGTCATGATTCCGGTCAAAGTGTTGCCGGCGCCGGGACCGCTGGTTACCAAAACTGCCGCCGGTCTGCCGGTCGCCCTGCCATAACCATCAGCCATGTGAGTCGCTCCCTGCTCGTGACGTGTGAGAATAAACTTAATGCCAGTATTAATTGTTTCCAAAGCATCAAAAATCGGCAAAGCTGCGCCGCCGGAATAGCCAAAAATGTATTCAATTCCGAGCCGATCCAAGTGTTTTATCAAAACTTGCGCTCCATCTAGTTGATTTTTATCCATAGATTTTAAATTTTTAGTAAATTCATTAAATTTTTGTTAGTTTTTTGATATTTTACAAATTATTATTACATATTTCAAGAATTTTTTTTATTTTTTTCGTATTTTTTTGTAAATATTTGTGATTTAGCAAGAATTTCGTTAATTTATTAACAAAATTTTATTAATTTTATAATTAATTGCTAAATTTACTATTATTTTTTGACAAAATATTTTATTTTTTGACAAAATTAATAATTATTTACGTTTTTTTTAACAAATTTTTATAAAAACGGTCGTTTTTTATGATTTTATGCTAAAAAATCCTCAAAAAACGGCAAATTTCGGCGGGCGGTTACTCGAGAAAATATTATGATTTTTTTTTAAAGTTGTAATAATTTTTATAAAATGACAAGGATATTTTAGAAATATATTGAATATTTATAAATTTTATAATATATTTGACTATGATAAAGAATAATGATTTTTTACATCTTATAATTTTTATTTTTTTGATAAATCAGGCATTTTTATTTTCTGCAAATAAAAAATATTTATCTAAGGAGAATATTACTTATGAGAAGTCAAATAATAATACGATAGTTATTACAGAGAATAAGAGTCCAAATACAGTGGTTCAAGGCGATTCTTTGAATTCCACAGCCGGTAAAGTTTATTTTGATGTAAGTTCTTCTAACACAGTTATAAGTGATGAACAACCGAAAGTTATTATTGATCAAATTACTGTTCAAAATGAACCAGTTATTAATAATGTCGATAATAAAAAAAATTATGGCTATGGTTCTGTTGAGTCAGAATTTTTGCCAGCTGCAAATCCAGTTATAGTTGATAATATCGAGGAAACATCGAAGTTGGGTATAAGTAATTATTATGATAGAAGTGAACAAGATTTTTTATTTTTAGTAATTGTAACAATTATTATATTATTATTTAGCTTTCTAATATCATATTTAATTTTTTATAAAAAAGTTAGTAATTATACTTCATATAACGGACTTTTTATAACAACACTGCTGGCGGTTTTTTTATTTTTATTCGTATTCGGTATACAACAAGAATTCGGAATTTTTATAGGTATATATTATTTTTTTGAAACACTACATTATTTTGGTTTTTTAATATTTTTTTATTCATTTATAGCAATCACTTTGACAATATTTATAATAAATTCCACATACAATATTTTGTATTTGATTAAAACGAATGATAAAAATAGTTTTAATTGGAGAGTTTTGATTTTTTATCAGATACCATCGGGCTTTTTGACAGTGATTTTTCTCTTTTTAGCTACTTTTTTCTTGTATATAAGTTTTTTAGATTGAAGCAAAGATATTTTATGAATTATTTTTAATAATAAGTATTATTTAGAGGAGGTATACAGCAATTAATAAAATTGTCATTTATAGATATTAGTAAAATTAGTATAACTATGGGTTAATTTTATAATTACTTGTATATATTTATGTACCATTGTTGATCTTTAAATTTGATTTTTGTTTGGTTGGAGTTTACCAAATTCTATGGCATCTATACTGCAAGCAGTATGATTTTGTAAGAGCCGAAGACAGCCCTTAGGCAATACATCATGTTGAATCTGATAAATCAAGGAGTTCTGTTTGTTCTGTTTTACAAAATTCAATGACCGTTAGTATACATACGCCAATAACGAATAAAAAAATGAGTTTTTGCTTAGATTTTTTTTTACAATGAAAAATGGTATTAATCTTGTTTTTTTCAAAATTCGACATAAAAAAGCACACAAGTTGTTTTTTTTGTAGAAAAAACTTCAATATTAAGTCAATTTGGTACTAATTTTATTTTAAAAATAGTTAATAATTTTCTATTTCATTTATTATTGTATTTAAGTTAAAATCGGATATTTTTGGTGTCTTTTTGTTTGGGAGGTGGCAGGCAGTGGAGTTTTATTTTTTATTTGGGGTATATGGTTTTGCAAATTCTGTTAGGTCGCTGGGTATTTCGCCGTTATTATATACAGTTTTGTATAATTGGGCGAGGGCATGGATTTCCATTAATTTTGAGTCATTTTTTTTCAAATCTTTTTCATTTTTTAGTATATTAAGGCATTTTTCGATTGCATCTTTTGCCAAAAAATTATTTTCGCCTTTATATAGTGAGAATGTTTGGCAGAAATTTGTAATTGCATTTGATTTAAGAGTCATGAGTCGGTTTGGATTAGATTTTACTTCATAACTTAGATTTAGGTTTGCTAAGCCGCGCAGGTAGCCAATTTCTGCTAATTCTTCATTGTTTTTAGTTTTTTGTACTATTTTATTGCTATTATTAAGTAATCTTTGCCATTTTTTTCGTTTAACAAACAGCCATAGATTATTAATTTCTAACATATTTTGGTATTCCTGTGAAAAAAATTGTTTTTCGATTTGGTTAATTGCGGGCATTAAGTTATCAATTTTGCCACTTTTTTTTAGTGATTGTATTTGGTAGTATCTGGATAAGTTTGAAAAACTATTGATTAGTTGATCGAATGAAGTAGAATAGGTATCGGCAATTTTCCCAAAAATATTTGCCGCTTCAGCATATCTGCGGTATTTGAATAAGGTTTTTGCTTTTTTATAGTTTGGTGTATCATCTATATATATTGTATTAGGTGTAATTTTATTGTGAGGTGTTTTAGTGGTTTTATCGCCTCCAACTTCTTGCCAGTAGATATTTGTCTGATCAATTTTGGTAATCTGGCATCGTTTTGGACGTTTTTGGTCTTTAAATTTGAAAAATGCTTTGACTGGTTCTTGCGCTAAGCAATTTTTTATGCTTAAGACAAAAATTGTTATTAAGAAAATGGATTTATAATAGATATTTTTCTGCATTTTATTAATTTTTTTCGAATTCTGGAGCAAGTCGTTCTCTAATTTTTATGAGTTTTTGGACTGCTTTTTCTTTGTCTTTTGGGTGATTGGTTAGATTAGATTTTTCATATAGTCCGGCAGCTAGTTTTGCAATTTTGTATGCTTGATCTTTTTTGCCAAGTTTATTTTCATATAATCGAGCGGCGCGCAAATAAGCTCTGGGCGCATATTCTATAACTCCTTGATATCCAGTTGCTGTTAGCTTATATCCTTTTACTGCATTGTTATATTTTTCGAGTTTTTCAAATGCGAATGCTTGGCTAAAACCGGCTTCTGCTTTGACGAATGTATGAACGCCTTTCTTGTTTCGCTTTTTTCTGTCGTTTATGTAATTGCGAAAATCTGTCCATTTATCTACAGCTTTTTGCCATTTTTTTTTGCGAGAGTAGTAACGGGCAATTTCAAATATGACAAGTGCGGTTTTTTCAAATTTGTCTAAACGAATTTGTCTTTCCATCATTTCGAGGGCTTCTTGTTCATTTTGATTATTATTAGAGTAAATTAAGTCTTTTGCGCGTTCAAACATAGCGTGGTCAGCGTATTTGCCGGGTCTTTTTTCAAGTACTGCGTAAACTTCATTTGCTTTATTTTTTCTTCCTTGTTCGGTTAAAATTATTGCTTTTTGTAGCAAATTGTATGAAGCTAAGTCTTGATTTTGGAAATCACTAAGCAATCTTTTTTTTGCGACATTGAGTTTTGCTTGGTAAGAAATAAGATCGGTTTTGTTTTTTTCGGCTATTTTAATTTGGTCTTTTAACACATCTACTAGTGAGCCAATTATCATTCCTTGTAGAGTTTTCCTGGAATTTTGCAAGCCCGGAAAGTTTTCAAGTTTATTAATGATTGCATCTGCTCCTTTTTCTTTTTTAATTCTTGCTACGTATGTATTTACGGCAGTATCTAGTTCGCGTACTTTTGTTTTTGAACTCATTCTTATTATGGTATCTTCGAGATTTTTAAATGCTTCGTCGAGTCTATTTTGGTTTTTTAGAGCTTCTAGTCCTGCCACAGCAATTAGGGCATCGTAGTTGCCGCCGGTGTAATTTTCGAAGTAGTCGTCATAATATGTAGCTGCAGCTTTATAATCTTTCAGTCTTTTGCATACACCAACTAAACTGTTAAGAATTTTTTCACATAAATAGCGCATACCAAATTTTTTAGCGCCTTTATATGCTAGATCGTAAGAGATTTTAGCTTCTTTATCGTCTCCTTTTGTGCTTAAGGCATCTCCTTTGAGGGATTGGGCTGAAGGGATTAAAGCTAGTGTTGGGTAATTCTGTTCAAGGTTAGTGCATTTATTTATTGTTTCATCGTATTCACCATCGCGATAATGGCAAACTGAGCGGTCGTATGTAGCTTGCGGTTTAAATATGCTGTTGGGATATTTGCTGAGAAATTCATCAAGCTTAGACTTAGCATTATTAAAATCAGCTAATTTAAGAAAATTGTTTGCATAATAATATGATGCGCTTTCAGCTTGTTTTGAGTTTGAGTAATGTTTTAAGAAAAATTCGAGTTCGTCTTTAGCTATTTTGCTTTTAAGTTTGTAATAATAGCTTCCGGCAACGACAAAATCTGCAAGCAATCGTTCTTTTGCGCCTGGGCTATAGCGGTTTCTAATTTTTTCGCCAATTCTAATACAATCATCGAATTTTTGCTTGCGAAAAAGTGATATGATCATTCTTTCTGCTACTTGGTCGCGAAGTTCATGTTTTGGATATTTGTTTAAAAAGATTGTGCCGTAGTGTTCAGCTGCTTCGTATTGACCAATTACATTGGCAGAAGCTACTGCGCCAAATAAATAGTTGGGATGATTTTTTGAGTCTGGAAAGTTATTTGACAAAAGTTTTGCGACGGCAAATTGTGAGTTAAATGCTTTTAGCATAGTAAATGCTTGGAATAGAAGACTAAAAGTAGTTTCATCGGTGGAATTTTTACTTTTTATTGCTTTTTCGAGGTCGTCGATGTCTTTTCTAGTGGCTTTGCTAAATTTTAAATTTGCTTTTGGCAAGCCCTTTAAGCTATTGATTAAATTTGATTCTAAGCGAATATAAGAGAGAAGTTTTAGCGCAACTGCACAGTACTCAATTTGGCTGTCTTTTTTGTTTTCACTGGCTGTTGCGAGCGCGCGATGGGCAAGGTTGTTAATTGTTTGATTATTTTTTTGTTTAAATGCTTTTTTAGGGTCAAAAGACATTTTGCTTTCGTAATTTCGTAAAAATTCTAAACAATCTTTAGGACGCTTAGCTTTAAGGTTTTTTTCAATATATACATTAAAAAGTCGAATTAGGTAATTTTGCGACATGCCAAGTTCCTGATATCTGTTAAAAATGTTGTTTAAGAGACGATCAGTTTTATTTTTATTGCCACTTTGAATGAGGGCGACAGTATAATTTAGGTAAAAAGCGCCTTTGTTGTACTGAATGTTTTTATTTTTTTTAACTAATTCTTGAAATTTTTCGTAAATGCCGACTGCTTTTTCGTATGCTTTATCTGAAAGTGTAGCTGTAGCCCATTGTAAGACGGCAATTTCAGCATATGGATTTCTTTTACTGGCTTCTGTTTCGGGTTTGTTTTGAAATTTTTCGTAACAATGCTGAAAAGATACTCCAGCTTCTTTATATTTTTTTTGGTTGAATTGAGCAAGTCCTTTTTTGTAATATGCGATGCCGAAATATGAGCCATAAACTTTTTTTGCTGCTTCTTCGTATTTATCTATTAGTTTTTTATAAGCGCTTTCAGCTTGAGCAAATTTTTTTTCTCTTAAATATTTCTCAGCGGTATTAAAGTCTTTTTGTAGATTTTCAACGTTAACGCCAACTTGTTGCGCGTTTGTATTAATAAAAGTCAATTTAAAAATTAAAAATATTGTTAGCAGATTTTTTGTTATAAATATTTTTTTCATTTTATTAACTATTCTTTTGAAAATCCTGATAGACTTATTTGGTCAATTCCTACTTTTGCCAGACAGTTGACAATGTCTATAAAGCGCTGTTGGTTGGCTTTATCATCGGCAATTATCATCACCATTACTTTGTCTTCGGCTATTTCTTTATATATTTTTAGTCTTTCGTAGAGATCATTTAGTTCGCGATCGTTAACATTGGTGCCGTATGGGGTTTCGTTTATTTTTATTGTATTATCGCTTAGTAGTTCGATTATGATAGAATCCGGTTTTACAGAGGAGCTAGAGGTAGCTTTTGAGGGGATGGCAATTTGCAAGTCAGCTTCTTTTAGTTGCAGTGTTGATGTTACGAGGAAATAAATTAGCAAAAGAAAGCTCACATCGATTAGCGAAGAGATATCTAAATCCGATTTATCATCTTCTATTGCAATGCTATTAAGTTTTCTAGCCATTTTTTTTATTTTTCCTTAGTATAAGTGCCAAATATAATATTGGAGACATTGCCTTTGGCAGATGCGGCAACAACTTTTTTCATTTGTTTTACAGATACTCTTTTGTCAGCTCTTAGGTGCAAATATGTAGGAATATTTTTTGCATCATTTCGTGTTTTGACGTTTGTTGCCATCTGGGTTATGTCATCTTCGTTTAATAATCTCTCTAAATTTGTGTTGTCATGCGCTGTGCCATCGCCATAAAGATTTATAACGAATCTACCTCGAACATTTTCAGGAGATTTTGCTTTGCTGGCAATAGGCATTTTAACTTTTGGGTCTTGCCGAATGAGAATGATCTGCGAGTTTACCATAAAAAAGATCAATAGCAAAAATACCATATCGATCATGGAAGACATTTCCATTTTTGCCTCATCTTCTTCTAAAAAAGAAGCTGCTTTTTGACGTTTAAGTGATG
The DNA here is from genome assembly GCA_030248115.1 of Linhomoeus sp. GSCO2_2. Taxonomy (NCBI): domain Eukaryota; kingdom Metazoa; phylum Nematoda; class Chromadorea; order Monhysterida; family Linhomoeidae; genus Linhomoeus; species Linhomoeus sp. GSCO2_2. The sequence continues at coordinate 59,924 of JASAMZ010014327.1, read as the reverse complement.
GCATGGTAAAATAAAAAACCTATTTTTACGCTTGGATGCCTTCCGGAACTTTTGCCAGAATTTGATCTGCGTTGACAGTTGCGATACTTGTATTTAGCAAATCATCTGCAGTAGTTTGGGCATCAGAGACCATTTTTGATAGTTTATTTTTAAAAAATGTGAAACCAAAAATTGCTGGAATAGCAATAACTAAGCCGGAAGCTGTGGTGATTAGCGCCAAAGAGATATCACCGGCAAGTTGAGATGGGTCTGCTTGACCCGAAGTGCCTAAGGTCGAAAATGCTTGAATCATACCTACTACAGTTCCTAAAAGTCCTAACATTGGCGCTGCTTGGGCTATTAAAGCCAGATAGCCAATCCAAGTCATATAATCTCGGCTTTCTCTAATGGAATAATCTGCGCATTCGTCCTGAAAAGCCACTTTTCCTAAAGTTTCAGGATCAGTAGCATCTACTTTTGGCAGTGCTTGGGTGAGCATCCTGCCAAGAAATGAAGTGTCGTTTGATGCGATTTCCATAGCGCTGCGCACGCGGCAATTTTGCATGTGATCGAAGAGGTCGGCTTTAAGTTGTGGCGGATTGAATTTTTTGGCACTCAACTGAATAAAATTATACACATATAGAACAATTACTCCTAAAGATGCAATGACCAATGGTACCATCCAGATACCAGCATTGTAAATTTGATCCCACAATGTCATGGCTTTTGCTTGCGGTTTAGCTGCGCCTTCAGCAGCTTCCTGAGCTAGTAGAAATGGAATTTGAATTTGTAAAATTATTAAAACATAGAATATAGTTTGGATGATTTTTTTTAAAGTCGATTTTGATTTCATAAAGTTTCTTCTTAATTTGTTAAATTTCTACATAAACAAAATTATATAATTGATTAAAAATCAAATAAGCATTTGAGAAACTTGAAAAAACATAAAGATTTAGTTAATTAAGCTGAAATATAAACTATTTCTATTCATAAAAGTATAACTCAAAATCCTGATTTTTTTTTGCTGCAACATAGGTAAGATGTTCGACCCAATCACCGCTATTTAAGATTCTATGATTATTTTTATATTTATCACTTGGTGTATGAGTATGACCTATTATTATGCCATGGCAATTTTTTTGTATTAAAATCTCCTCGATTTTTTTTGTCATGTTGTATTTATAACCGAGAAAATTTTTTGCCAGAGATTTTATTTTTCTACTGACGAAAACAGGTTTATAACCTGAGTTGCAGAGCAATATATTTAGTTTTTTATTAAATAATCGTAAAAAATGATAAAAAAATGAACCAATTTTGACCAAAAAAGGGTGAATTTTATCTGTATTGTCCAATTTATCCCCATGTGTAACGAAATATTTTTTACTTACTTGCTTTAGAATAATATTTTCACAAAAAGATATGTTCTTGAATTCGAAATTATGCAAAATTTTGGTAAAATTATCATGATTACCGCGTAAATAAGTAATTTTTATACCTTTTTTTGAAAAATTATCCAAAATTTGTATAAAACATGACACTTCGTTTAGTAATTTTTCTGATTTTAGCTCCAATGTCTCAAAAATATCGCCGTTTAATACCAAATGTCGGCATTCAACACTCTTTAAAAATTCAATAAAATCACTAAGTCTGCTCTCACGAATACCAATATGAACATCAGATACTAAAACAGTATCAAAATAAATTTTATTTATACTTTTTGCAGTCATTATTATTTCAATATTGTTTTTTTTGAAGTGAGTATTACAACAATAGTTTTAGAAAAAATATTTATAGTTCACATAGATGCTACAAATTTAAACATATATAAATTTTTTTTATTAAAAAAAATAAAAATATTGTTAAATAATAATTATGTGTTATAAGTAACTTCAAATATTAATGAAAATTTTAACTGAATTATTATCAAAAAAATGAGATCACTATTTCTTTTTATATTTATTGCAATTGTCAATTCTTGCCATGCAGCAGAAAAACCTAACATAATTTTCTTTCTTATTGATGATTTAGGTTGGCGGGATTTAACTTGTTATGGCAGTAAAACCTACGAAACGCCAAATATCGATAATTTGGCAAAAAATGGTATGAAATTTAAAAATGCCTACTCAGCATATCCGCGTTGCGTGCCATCTCGCACTGCGATTATGTCTGGAAAATATCCGAGTAGATTTGCTTTTTTGAAATCTAAAGCTAGCAATAAAGAAGACAAAGAAAAATACAAAAATTCATTGCCTTTAGCAGAGACCACCTTCGCTGAGGCATTAAAAGCTAATGGTTATAAAACCTGCTACATCGGCAAGTGGCATCTTGGGAAAAAAGGCGCATATCCGAGCGAACAAGGATTTGATCTTAGCATTCATGCTGGTTCAGCCGGCGCACCGGGCAGTTATTTTTTTCCATTTCCGCCATCGAAGGGCAAAGAAATCGATAATCCTGTAACTGGCAAAGAAGGCGATTACTTAAACGATAAACTAACTGATGAAGCAATAAAATTTATTGATCATAATAAAAAAAATAAATTTTTACTAGTTATGGCTCATTATGCTGTACATACACCAATCGAAGCACCAGAAGATTTAGTTGATAAATATACCAAAAAAATAAAATCTCTCGGCATGGAAATTGGCGGTAACAAAGGCAAAGGTAAAGAAAAAGATGTCGTAGTCGATCGTCAGGGCGAAAGCAAAACTCTGCAAAATAATCCGACATACGCTGGCATGATAGAAAATATGGATACGAATATTGGCCGCATTTTGGCAAAGATCGATGAACTAAAAATCGCTGATAACACAATAATTATTTTTACCTCAGATCACGGAGGTCTTTCCACTCGTGGAGTCGGCAAAGGCAGAACGCTTGCCACTTCGAATTTGCCATTGCGTCAGGGTAAGGGCTCAATATTTGAAGGTGGCACGCGCGTTCCTCTCATTGTAAAATGGCCCGGCAAAATAAGAGCGGGTTCTAAAACGACTGTGCAAGTTACTGGAACAGATCACTTTCCGACAATTTTGCAAATGGCAGGCATTGCCACTATGCCTGAGCAACACCAAGACGGCGTTAGTTATCTAAAAGCTCTGAAAGGTGAAAAATATCAACGTCCAGGCATGTTTTGGTATAAATATATGGCTCGTCCGCATAGCACTGGCGACACAAAAGCCATTTCATATATCGAAGGCAAATATAAGATCATTGAATGGCTTGATGAAGATTTAATTGAGCTTTTTGACCTTGAAAAAGACATTGGCGAAAAAGAAAACATAGCAAAAAAATATCCCGAAATCGCAAAAAGAATGCATAAAAAACTTCGGGAAATAGAAGAAGATGTCGGAAATATGCGTGGAAAAGGAAAAAATTATTAATTTTTTTGGGGAAAAAAGCCGATTTTTGCCGAATTTTTTAAGTTTTTTGACAAAAAAAGGAAGAAAAGTGAGTTTTCCCTATAAAATTGTTAAAAAAGTGAAAAAAAACCGCCAATTTCACAGCGTAGCAAGGAAATTTTTAAAAATTATTTTTCTGTAGATGCTTTTAATTTATCGTAGATAATTTTTTTATTTTTTGTATATCTGCCAAATTTTAAAACGCCGGTTGGGCAGCTTTGTACGCAAGCAGAGCAGCGCACACATTCAGGATCTGCCATTGGCAGCCCCTTGTTAGCAAAATTCATAACATCGATGCCTTGATGGCAGACGCTGGTGCATACATTGCAAGATATGCATTTTTTTTTGTCGGCAAAAATCCGAAATTTGCCAAAGAGCCGTTGGTAAATGTGCATTAGCGCTGCTAGCGGACATGCAAAACGACACCATACTCTGCCGGAAAAGTGAAAGTAAAAGCTAAGACCGATGATGCCGGCAAATATTAGATCAACAAAATATTTATAATTTATAAAAGGAAAATTTTCTGCAAAGCCCCTAAAAAACCAAGTGATAATTTCTAATTGCGGAAAAATCCATGTAATTATGCGCAAAATCATTAGAATAATTGCAAAAAAAAGGAAAATTTGCCCAATCATGTTAAGTTTGTTGGCTTCGGGTCCGTGCGGCATTTTATGTCTTTGCCGATCACCCAGAGTTTCTGCCAACGCGCCGCAGGAGCATATCCAAGCGCAATAAGCTCCTTTGCCCCAAAGACGAATTAAGATCGGTATGATGAGAAATGTTTGGACAACTCCGATTATTAACCAAATGTAATTTGGCTGACTTGTAAACCAATTGTACACGAAAAGCGGCCAAGCCAATATAAATCCGTAAGCGCGCCAGTATTCTCTGCCGTGACCATATTCACAGCGTGGGAATAGTTGATCGATTAAGTAGTTTGGCTTATTGTTTTTATATTTGTTGCCATAAAAAAAGCCGCTATTTAAGTTGAGCAAAAAGCGAAATTCGCCGTCGTCGGCTCTATTTACACCATCGAGCTGAAATTTATCTAAGTTAATCCCATATTTTTGGTAAATTTTATTAGCTTTTTGTTTTTGAATTTTAAGATTTTTTTCAGTTGAGACATTTTTTATTTTTTCGAGGTCTTCTTTTTTAAAAATTATCATCGCTTTATCTGAACCGAAAAAGCCATTGTGCCCTAAAAGCGGTAGAATTATTTCCGGCAGCAGAAACAATGGAAATATTTGCATGAGCATCAAAAGTAGCGTTTGTCTTGCTACGTAGGGTGTTTTGCGAAATTTTATTCTTTTTATGCCAAAAACTACAACGAGAATGCAATATACTAATGTATAATAAAAACCTGCTTGGCTTGCAGAAATTCTCAGTGTGCCTATTAATTCAGCTGGATTGTGCAGTTTGCCGTAAAAACTGCCTGAGATCTTAGCTATTTTTTGGGTGATAAATTCCCAAAAAAGCGTAGGGCTTGGATTTATATAGTTTTGAAAAAATGGGTGCAAAAAATCCAGTTTGCCACTTTTCCAGTGATAAAGCCAAGTAAAAAATAAGACGGATATTATTGCGCTTAGCCAAAAAAACTTTTTTTTGTCGCCTAAGATATGGATTTTCGAACGCCGAAAAAAAGTTAAAGGCGCTTCTCTACCAATAAGCGAAAAAACAAAATCGTTTACAATTTTTTCTTTCGTGCCACTTTTTGCTTTTTGTAAAAAAATTTCTTCTTCGGTGATTTTTATCGGTTTACTATTAAGAAATAAATTTATTTTGCCAGCTTCAGAAAGTTTTTTAATATGCTCGATATTTTCAGGTTTGGGTCGATTTAATTGCGAACCACGATATATCAAACTTACTTCGGCATCGTTTTTAGCCAAAGAAATTGCCGCTTCTGCAGCGCTATCGCCACCACCGACTATTGCGACTTTTTTTTGGACAAAATCTTTTGGATCATGCAGACGATTGCTGACTTTTGGCAAATTTTCACCGGGGATATTCAACTTGCGAAAATTGCCACTCCTACCAATAGCAACTATGCATCTAGAAGCTTCGATAATTTCACTATTTTGACCTTTTTTTTTGCCCGCTAGGTAAATTTTTATGGTTTTCCCGGCTTTTTCTACCTTTTCTACTCTCGCAAAAGTGATTTTTATATCATTTTGTTCCAATTGAGCCCATATTTCATCGAGCAAAGACTCTTTTATGTTGCATTTTTGGTTAAATTTTAAACCACCACTCGTGCTCATATTGGTCGGATAAGTAAATATTGGCTTTTTCTTAGGAAAATTTTTAATAGTATCAAAAATTTGATTGGCTTCGATCAATTTATAATTTAATCCAGCTTTTTTTGCTTCAATTGCTGCTGATACACCACTTACACCTGCGCCAATAATTGCCAAATCTACTTTTTTGCCATTTTCCAGATTTTTTTTAAAATTATCCTCATTTAAAATCGCTCTTACAGCTTTATTGGCAGTTTCAGAGGCAAATTTTAATAATGGTATGCCGGAAAGATCGCCAATTATCCTTATACCATCGTGATTTGTAAGTCCATTTTCACCAACTAAAGGTAATTTTTCTACTTTACCTGCTGGCCATTTGCCATGCAGCCAATGATAATATTTTTTTAGCATATTATATACTTTTTTAATAATTTTTGTATTTATTATACAAAAACTTTACAGACAATATATTTAATAAACCATAACTTGCTGAGATAGCTATTAGGCAATACAACACATAGAGCCCAACTTATCAAGAAATTACATTTATTCTTTTTTAAATATAAATGATACTTTTTAATTACATCTATTTATCTTTATTGGGATCAAAGTAAATTTTTACATCTGCTTTTGTATCACCAAGAATTTTTTGAGCTCTTATTAGGGCATTGCGTGTGGAAATGTTTGGATTGCTGGGAACGTCCATAAACATATTTTCTTTGCCAATTACTTCAATAATCCCTGATTTGCTCAATACGCTAAAAACTTCATCACTTATGCCACTTATTATAAGGTCTCTGCCTCTTTTACGTAAGAAGTTTATCAAATCTCTGAGCGCCATCACACTTGTAGCGTCAAGATGATGAGCGTTTTTCATTCTTAAAATAATAATTCTTAATCCTTCATCCATAGCAACTCTTTGAATTTGACTGCGAAAAAGTTCTGCCGCGCCGAAAAAAAGTTCGCCTTCGACATGTACTATAGATATGAAAGGATCGTTACGTTTGCTAGTTTCTTTTAAATGTCCATCTTGATTAAATTCGTATTCAACTAAGTAAGGTTTGCTTGCTTGACGCAGATATAATACTATTGAGACTCCTACACCTAAAAATATTGCAACATGCAATGGAATGAGTAAAGCGGCAAAAAAAGTGCTAATCAATACTATGGCATCAGCTCTAGTTGCAAAAAAACAGATTTTTATTTGCTTTTTGTTTATCAAAGAAATGGCAATGGCTACAATTAAGCTCGCAAGTACACATTTTGGTATGAATTTTATCAAGGGCGCTACTAAAATTGCTATTATTAGACATAATACACCGCTTATGGTGCTGGATATTTGAGTTTTGGCTCCACTTTTAAAATTAAGTGCGCTACGTGTTAAAGATCCTGAAGCTGGCATTCCGCCAAATATTGCGTTGCCAATGTTTGCCATGCCGACACTGAACATGTCTTGATTCGATTCCGGTGTCTCACCTACTTGACTAGCCAATGTTTTAGACATAACAGAATTTTCCAACGAAGCTAAAAATGCTATTGCAAGTGAAATGCCAAAAATATTACTTATAGTTTCAAAAAAATTTTGATTTTTTGCGAGGGGATTGCTTGGAATCATTGATTTTAGCGAAAAACTTTGATAAGATTCCAGTTTAAACCAATTAAAATATGCGCAAAAATAAGCAATTAATGAAAAAATTATTAGAGTAATAGCAAAATTTGGCAAAAATGGATATTTTTTTGATAGAATCATATAAGTAGCGAAAGATAAAACACTTATGCAGAGCGCAGGTACATGAATATTTGGAATTCCCAATATTATATTCCATACAACTTCAAAAATTGTGCTGCTAGAGGTTTTAGGGTAAACGGCGATAATGTGTTTAAACTGATTTATAATGATTAATATAGCCGCCCCAGTTATATAACCGACAATAACGCTATGACTAATATATTGCACCAAATCAGCCAGTCGCAACATTGAGCTAAGAACCAATACAATGCCAACAAAAAAAACCAACATAGGAATTAGTGCTTGTTTTTGACTAACAGAAAATGTGCTTACTGCAAAAAAACTAAAAATCATAAACGAAGTTGCATTTGTCGGACCTAAAACTGTATGCTTGCTGCTAGTAAAAAGAGGTGCTATAAGTGTAGCGCATATAGTAGCAACTATACCATAAGTTAAAGGCAAATCAGCAATAGCTGCATAAGCAATGCTTTGTGGAAACGCTAACAATGCGACATTTAAACCCGCTAAGCTGTCATTTTTAAAACTATTGCGATCGTACTCTTTTAATATGCCAATAAAATTTTCAAGTCTTAAAAACCTTAAAATAAATATTTTAAACAAATTTCTCTCTTTGCTCGTTATGTTTTTTTTACTCACAATTCTTCAATGTAAAGCAAATACTTAAGATTATCTAATAATATATTGAATTAAAAAATAACAAATCGTACTATTTTTATATAATTTATTGTATTTATAAATAAAAGCCGATCATTTTTATACTATTTCACAAAAATAATCAGTTAATTTCAAAAATTTTTGTCTTTCTGCTCTCAAATACATTAAAAAAAACTTTAAAGCATGAATGTTGTTTAAAAACTTAAAAAATAGAATTAAATTTATGAATTTTTTAAGAATTATTACTAATTTTCTAGATTAGCATATTATTTTGAATTAAAAATTATAAAAACTTATAAATATATTTTATTTTTTTTTATTTTGTCTATTGCATCTTATAAGTTTATATTAATTTTATTTATATAGACCTTTTATATAACTTAACAAAAAAAAATATGATAGACGAAAAAAAAATTAAAAACAAAAAATTAGTAAAATGGGTAAATGAAATTGCCGATTTGACAAAACCCGACAAAGTAGAATGGTGCGATGGCTCCAAAGCGCAATACGATCAACATTGCCAAACCTTAGTTGATAGCGGAACTTTCATGCGTCTTAATCCCAAAAAAAGACCAAATAGCTTTATTTGCTGGTCAGATCCAAAGGACGTTGCCCGTGTAGAAGACCGCACTTTTATCTGCAGCAAAAAAGAAACTGACGCCGGTCCGACCAACCACTGGAAAGATCCGAAAGAAATGAAAAAAATTCTCAATGGGCTCTTCGATGGCTGCATGCAGGGCAGAACCATGTATGTGATTCCGTTTTCTATGGGACCAATCGGCTCAGATATGTCAATAATTGGCGTAGAAATCTCAGATTCCGCCTATGTTGCTGTCAACATGGCAATCATGACTCGGGTTGGAGAAAAAGTGCTCGATGTTCTCGGCGCAAAAGGCGAATTCGTGCCATGCGTCCATACAGTTGGCGCGCCGCTGAAGCCGGGTCAAAAAGATGTAAAATGGCCCTGCAATGAAGAAAAATACATCACCCACTTTCCCGAAACCCGTGAAATCTGGTCGTTCGGCAGTGGCTACGGCGGCAACGCTTTGCTTGGCAAAAAATGTCTCGCCCTTCGTATCGCAAGTGTCATGGCGCGCGATGATGGCTGGATGGCTGAACACATGCTAATCTCTGGCGTCGAAAGTCCCGATGGCGATAAAAGATACGTCGCCGCTGCTTTCCCTAGCGCCTGTGGCAAAACCAACTTTGCTATGTTAATTCCGCCTGACTCATACGTCAGAAAAGGATGGAAAGTTACCACAATCGGCGATGACATTGCTTGGCTGCGTCTTAAAGAAGATGGCAAACTCTACGCTATCAATCCGGAATCCGGTTACTTCGGAGTCGCTCCCGGCACATCTTATGACTCAAATCCAAACGCGATGGAATCTTTAAAAGAAAATTCTATTTTCACAAATGTTGCCCTGACAGAAGACGGCGATGTCTGGTGGGAAGGCATGACTGAAGAACCGCCTGCAAAGCTCACCGACTGGCACGGCAAACCTTGGACACCCGATTGCGGTCGCCTATCATCACACCCGAATGCCAGATTCACTGCGCCGGCATCGCAATGCCCGGTATTAGATGAAGATTGGGAAAATCCTGCCGGTGTGCCTATCGATGCTTTCATTTTTGGCGGTCGCCGCGCAACCACCATGCCGTTAGTTTTCCAAACTTTCAACTGGCAACACGGCACCTACGTCGGCTCAGTAATGGGTTCGGAAAAAACTGCCGCCGCCGCTGGCGGACTTGGCGAAATGCGCCGCGATCCCATGGCGATGTTGCCTTTCTGCGGATACCACGTAGGCGACTACTTTAAACATTGGCTAAAAATGGGCAGCAAAATCAAACACCTGCCCCGAATCTTCCACGTCAACTGGTTTAGAAAAACTCCGGATGGCAAATGGCTATGGCCCGGCTTTGGCGAAAACATGCGGGTGCTCGACTGGATAGTCGGCAGATGCAAAGGCACAGCAAATGCTATAGAAACCGACCTCGGCTGGATGCCAGAATTCAAAGACTTAAACTGGGAAGGACTCGACTACTCCAAAGAAGACTTCAATACCTTGATGGACCTCGAAAATGACTTGCTGCAAACCGAATTCTCCACTCAAAGCGAATTCTTCGATAAAGTCGGCAAAAAATTAGACAAAGTTCTCAAACTAGAACGCAACCTCTTCGGAGCCCGCTTGAATGCCTGATTTTTATTATTTTTAAAAAATATAATTACCCTGTTAAAAGTATATGTATTTGCTTTTAACAGGGTTTTTTATGCACCAAAATTGTGAAAAAATATTGATTTTTTAACAATTCATGATAAAAAATGCCGTTTTTATGTTTTTTTTGTAAAAAAACTTTGATTTTTCCGCCAAAATTGAGTGATTATTTTTATAAAATAAATAATTTATGGATAAAAAAAGCAAAAGAGTGGCAGTAGTAACAGGTGGAGCTCGTGGTATTGGCAAATCAATATCGTTTAAATTTGCCAGTAAAAATTACGAAGTTATAATTATTAGTCAAAGTAAAAAAAGTTCTAGTTCAGCCGCAGCAGAAATAAACGCAAATTTTCCCAAAAGCGCATATTCTTATGCTCTAAATGTGGCAGATTTTGCAAAAACTCAAGAGCTGGGCGCAGAAATTCTAACTAAGCATCAAAAAGTCGATGTTTTGGTAAATAATGCAGGTATTACCAAAGATGGCTTGCTAATGCGTATGAGTGAGGAAGATTGGGATAATGTGTTGGATGTTAACTTAAAAGGCGCTTTTAATATGATAAAAGCATTGCAAAGATCAATTATCAGACAAGACAATGCCCGTATAATTAATATTAGTTCCAATGTTGCTTTAATGGGCAACACCGGACAAGCAAATTATTGCGCTAGCAAAGCTGGATTGATTGGTCTTACTAAATCTTTGGCTCGCGAATTTGCCGGTCGTAAAGTAACTGTAAATGCTATCGCGCCGGGATTTATTGAAACCGATATGACAGATGTAATACCAGAAAAAATAAAAAATAATATTTTGCAAATTATCCCTTTAAAAAGATTTGGCAAACCGGATGACATTGGCAATTTGACCGAATTTATCGCTCGTGAAGAAAACGGTTATATAACAGGTCAGGTTTTCTGCGTAGATGGAGGGATGTGTATTTAACCATTTTTTATCATTTAGTTATAATAATTGATTTTCGAAAAGCGCTTGATTTATGCTTAAAATTAATTAATATTAAGAGAAAATTAAATAAGATAAAATTTAAAAAAAATTTACTAAATGAAAAAAACTAAAAAAAAGTCGGTTAAAAAAGAAAAAAAATCAAAAAAAAAAGATGAAATTAAGAAATATTCAAAATTTCGAGCAGACGGAAAATTAAAACGAAGTTATTACGAAAAAGAGCTTGCACGTCTGCAAGTAGAACTAGTTAAACTTCAGGAATGGATAAAAGCAAAGGGCTTAAAAGTAGTTGTAATTTTTGAGGGACGCGATGCTGCCGGTAAGGGTGGAGTCATAAAAAGGATAATTCAGCGTTTAAATCCGCGTATTTGCCGTGTTGTTGCGCTTGGTGTTCCGACTGAAAGAGAAAAAACCCAATGGTACTTTCAGCGTTATACATCTTATTTACCTGCGGCAGGCGAAATGGTGCTTTTCGATCGCAGTTGGTATAATCGCGCCAATGTTGAAAAAGTTATGAATTTTTGCACTGAAAAAGAATATGAAGAATTTATGCGTTCGTGCCCGGAATTTGAACGTATGCTAGTGCGTTCCGGTATAGTTTTAATAAAATATTGGTTTTCAGTAAGTCATGAAGAACAAGAAAGACGCTTTCAATCTCGCATTCATGATCCCACCAAACGTTGGAAATTAAGTCCTATGGATCTGAAATCTCGCTCTAGCTGGGTAAAATATTCTCAAGCAAAAGATGATATGTTTAAAATAACTGACATCAAACAAGCTCCTTGGTTTGTTGTAGAAGCAAATGACAAAAAACGAGCTCGTCTTAATTGTATAAGCCATTTACTTTCAAAAATAAATTATCAAGATCTTACCCCTGATAAAATAGAATTGCCGCCTAAACAAGAAGAAGACAGCTACGTACGCCCGCCGTTTTCTGATCAAACTTTTGTTGAAGATAATTACAAAAAGAAATCTTAAATTTTTAAATTATTTTAAAAAAATTCTTCAATTTTAATCAAAAAATGCCATTGAATTAAACAGATAGACCCGAAGATTTCTATAATTTATTATTTTAGCATGAATATAGACAAAACTATCATTTTTATTTTTTTTATTTCATTAAATTCCTGTCAATTTTCTGGTTTTGGAGTAAAAAATAGAGATGTAGCAACACTTCAAAAGCTGCCAAATAGTTATAATTTGTATGAATTTTTGCAAAAAAATGCCAAAAATGAGCAAAAAGCCAAAATTTTGCCAAAAAAGCGGCAAAATCCGACCAAATTCGTTAAAAATACAAGTTTTGGCGAAAAAAATAAACAATGGTGGCGGAGTTTTAGGCGAAATGATTTAAATAATTTAGAAAGTATCGCTCTTGAGGACAATTTAGACCTAAAAATCGCCTGGGCAAGATTAAGGCAATTCCATTTTGCCGCCAAACAATCAAAATCTGGTTTCTATCCATCACTAGACAGCGACCTAAGTTTTCAAAGAACCCGCGAAAAAAGCAGTGACGGCACCAGCAACAATAGATTGTGGAGCAGTGGCACAGATTTGGCTTACGAGGTTGATATATGGGGTAAAGTCAGGGCGCAAAGCCGGAGCGCAGACCTGAGCGCTAAAGCAACTTTTTTTGATTTTCATGCTACGGCGATGTTGATTTCGGCGAATGTTGCCACTTCTTGGATAAAAATCATCTCCGCCAATAAGCAATTATCGCTTTTGCATGAGCAACTTAAGTCGAACAAAACCACCGAAGAGCTTATAACTTTGCGCTTCAACAATTCTTCCGCCAGCGCTCTCGATGTTCTGCAACAGCAGCAAAATGTTGCTCGAATTCAGGCAAGAATTCCTCTTAAAGAAGCGGAAATAAAACTCGAAGAGCATATTTTAGCGCTTTTGCTCGGATTGCCGGCGGGCAGTAAATTTGAAATTCAAAAAAAATTTCCCAAGCTTCCGCCTTTGCCCAAAACCGGCATTCCGGCTGATCTGCTCGAACAACGAGCCGACATTTTAGCCGACCTCTCGCGTCTCGCCTCTGCAGATTGGGATGTTACGGCTGCGCAAAAAACCCGCCTGCCTTCGCTAAGAATCAGCCCGACTCTTAGCTCAACTGCCGCCAGCTTTGCCAATCTTTTTGACACCTGGACTATGGCTTTTATAAGCAAAGTGGCGCTAAATCTTTTCAACGGCGGCAATTTACATTACAATGTTCTAAAAAATCGCGCCAATGCCGAGCAAAATCTGGTTTTTTTTCGGCAAACGGTGCTGACCGCCTTTAAAGAGGTCGAAGATGCGTTGATAATTGAGAAAAAAAAACTGGAAGAAATTATCGCTACCGAGAGAGAGCTGAAAATTCTCAATCAAAGCGTAGACGAGGCATATTCGCGATACATAAATGGCTCCGATTCTTATCTAAATGTCGTCATTTCACTCACTCAAAAACAAAATTTGGAGTTAAATCTCGTCAGCAAACGCGCGGATTTATTAATTAACCGGATATTCCTGCACCGCGCCCTCGGCGGCTCGGTTGTTGCCACGAATAATTAATTTTTTTATTTACCTAAAATTTTAACTAATACCACGCATGGCGCGATAAAATTCTTGTTCGTTACCGCTGACGCTGAGACCAACTTCTTCTTCGATGGCGCCGCTGCGTACTGCTGCGATTATGTAATTGAGAAATGAGCAATTGTTTGGATTGTCGGGACGTTTAATAAAGTCTTGAATATCGGGATATTTGGATTCTCGTATCCAATTCCTTACTGCCCCTTCGTTTTGAATGTGTTCTACAGCCAAGAAGAGCCCACCATGTTTTGCAGGCAATAATTTTTGTGATAATATGCCAATAAGATGAGAAGCCAACAACAATAGCGAGCTTTCTTTTTGTTCTGGCGGAAAAATATTAGTCAGACGTTCTAGAGTATCGGCGACATTGGAACTGTGCAGGGTGCTAAGGACGAGATGCCCGGTTTCAGCAGCTTGCAAAGCTGTATTTGCAGTTTCAAGATCGCGAATCTCGCCTACAAATATGACATCTGGGCTTTGTCTAAGCGAGCTTCTAAGTCCTTCAGCAAAACCAGCTGTGTCCAAGCCGACTTCGCGTTGATGCACTAAAGAATTTTTACTTATAAAGATATACTCTATGGGGTCTTCGATGGTAATAATATGTTTGCTTAGGTTTTCATTTATCCATTCTACGCAAGATGCCAATGAAGTTGATTTTCCTGAGCCAGTTGCGCCAGTAACCAATATTATGCCGCTTGATCGCTGAAGCCATTCCGCCAAAAGATTATTTGGTAAGCCGAGTGGAATCATTTTAGGAATATCAGATTTTATTGGGCGCAAAACAGCGCCGGCTCTGCCAAGATGAAAGAAAAAATTTACTCTAAAGCGTTGATCTTCATTTATTAAACTAAAATCTATTTCAGTTATCTTTTCGCTAGTGACTTTTCCTTTTACCAAATCATATATTTCATTTCTAGTAAGTGGGTCAATATCTAGAGTGGATACTTCTCCTTGCAGTCTGATTCTCGGTTTTAAGTCTTCTGTTAAAAAAATATCATTTGCGTCTTTTTTTTGCGCATAAGCAAAAATTTTTTTAAGTTTTTCGTTCATAAATATTTTCTTAAAAAATTAGCGCTCAAGAATTTCAAGTTCATATCCATCTGGGTCGGTTATGAACGCCATTTTTTTTATTTTGCCGCTTTTAAAGCCATCTTGCCAGCCGTCAGGCCAAATTTCTATACCTTTTTTTTCTAAATTTTGACAAAATTTTATGATATTTTCTACTCCAATGGCTGTATGAACCAAATCTTCCGGTACTTTTACTTTTTCTTTAGGATTATAACACAATTCTAAAAAATGTTCGTTACCCTCGAGTTTTAAAAATGCTAATTGATTGCCTTGTGGTGATTTTTCCCTTTTATCAAAGCATTGAAAGCCGACTATTTCGTAAAATTTGATAGATTTTTCTAAATCGTTTACTTTAATTCTTGTATGTAAAAATTTGATCATATTTAATAAATTGTCTCAAATTGCCGTTTTTTTTCGGGTTTTTTAACATATTTGCAATAAAAAGTAAGTTTTTTGCTAAAATTTGTTAAAAAACTCACATTTTTCGGTTAAAATCGGGTAGTATTTTTCAAAAAAAAACAATCCAAAAATATAGTAATTTATACTAAAGAAAAAATCAATAAAATTTAGTTAATTTGTCCTAAATCGCGTTTTTTTATCGCATTTGAGGCAATAAAATATGAAACTAATAAGGCGCATAAGCATAGGCAAGAGCCAGCAATTAACGAAAAATAATACATATTTGCAAATATTTTTAAGTGTGAAAATTTTTCACCAAATTTTTTAAGAATTATAGGAGAGAGAAAAATGGTAAGTGATATCATTAAATATATAAAACTTACTACTAAACTTAAAGTGCCGCCAAAACTTGATACAATTTTTGCCGGGTTTATTTCATCAAGTTTTGGGAATCGAACTCCAAGTCCCATCGTAATTGCATTTAAGCCAATGTTGAGCAATAATATGGCACAAGTGAAATAAATAATTTGTTCTAATTCATGGCCCAACAAATATGATGATAGTACCATAAGCGGACAGGTCAAAAAAATTGTTAAAAAAAGATTTTGTAAAAATTTTATAAATACAATGCGTGTTAGACTTACCGGTGATATACCTAATATCCACAATCTACGACCTTCCAGACTAAATTGAGGAAAGACAAATCTCGTAGTCAGAGTTGCAACTGCAAAAGAACATGCAAAAAGATTAAGGTTTGCGATAACATTTGTCCAGTATTCGTTTGCTTTGCCATAACCCATGTTGCGCAGGTTGAGAATATATATTGCCATGAGAGAATAGACGATAAATATTTGCCCCCACTGCCCGGGAGATCGCAAGAAGGTTAAAATATCTTTAATAATTAAAGCGCGAGTTGTTTTTGGCAAAAAAAATAATAGATATTCCAAGTGAAACAACTTAAAAATAGGATTTTTTTTAATGCGAATGCGATTTTTTTTACGCATTTCAGCAGCTCTTGCTGATTTTAATAGTAAATTATTCCAAATGCTGAAAAAAAACGGTGCTACAACTGCAACTGTAATCCAAATTGACATCAAAGCATAACTCAATAGTAAAAAAAACATAAAAAGCGCTTCACCGGGCAAATTTCGCCAAAGATTTATCAAATAATTTACGCCCCATGAGCTTGGCGATAAGGGATGAATGCTAAATCGTGTGTGTTTGAGCGCTTGATCTGCTGCCAGAATCATGCTTTCAGAACCGCTGCCAATTTCGTCTTTGCTATGAACAACGATAAAATAAATTTTTACAGATAAATAAACGACAAATAATAATAGCATGAAAGCAATATATCTATTAAAATAACGAGCAAAAAATGCTAAAAACCATGCCGCCAAGCAAGAAGGAATAACTATAAATGGTAAAAAAATCAAAGACGCTTTTATATAAAACCAAAAGCCGGAGCCAAAAATTGTTCCATACGCACCCAAAATTGGCAAACCGATCAACAATAATCCCCAACTCGATAGCAGCAGCGATTCTGTGATTTTCCAACTATAAATAACACGTGTATCTAAGGGTAAAGTAAACATCCAGCGTAGTTGCTTGCCGCTATAAAGCGAGGAAAACGAGATTACTGCGTTAGAAAAAACTAACATGATAAAAATACAAAATGCCGCCATATACAGCATTCTCTCAGTCAAAACAATGCCAATTACAGGCAATTTATGAATGACATTTAAGCCGCGGGTGAACAAAATTAAACTCACCACCAAATAAGAAATCATAAATAAACCTAAAATAGTAGTTGTGAGTTTGTTGCGAGTAAACGCAAGCCGCATTTGATTTTTTACCTGTCGAGCGCTTGCGCCCGCAAGCAAAAAGTATTGATAAATAACCGAATTCATAAATAAATTTATACCACTAGCAGAAAAACTCAAGAATTTGCAATTCTGCAAAAATGATAATCAGAAAATATGTAAAATTTCTTTTAGAACCTGTATGTTTAAAAATTTTTAGACGAATTTCGAGTAAATTTTTCTTTAAAAAGGCAAAATTTTTTATAATATTTTATGATATTAGAAAAAATATTAACAAATTTAAAGTAAAATTGACGAAGCAAAGTAGTCAAAAAAGTTTAAGCATATAGGTTCTTATATCCACACTATTTTTTTTAAAGAAAATGCAGAAAATAAGTTTAATGTAGATCTTAGATTAGAAAGAATATTTTTTATTTTAAAAATTTTGAAAAAGTGATCAAATGTTAAAAAATATTGTAAAAAAAATAAGAAATAAGAGACGCATAAGTTCCCAAGATGCTTTAGAATTATTCGGCAGTAGAAATTTAAATTTGCTTGGCGAACTTGCGCATGAGATCAAGACCGATCTGCACGGCAACAGTGCCACATATTTGCTAAATAGGTACATAAATTATTCAAATATTTGTATTCTTTCCTGCAAATTTTGCTCTTTTGCGGCAAAAAAACGCAGCCCGCACGCTTTTACATATTCAATCGACAAAATTTGCGCTGATATAGCAAAATCAATAAAAAATGGCATTACGGAGGTACACATGGTTGGCGGCTTGCACCCTGAACTTAATAAAAATTATTATTTAGATTTATTAAACGCAATCAAAAACCTCGATCCAAAAATTCACATCAAAGCATTTACAGCAGTAGAAATTTTACATTTAGCAAAGAATATTTTTAAAAAAACACCTGTTAAAACAATGGAAATCTTAGCAAATCATGGTTTGGACTCACTTACTGGCGGCGGCGCAGAGATTTTAGACATGAAAATCCGTAAAAAAATTTGTCGCGGCAAAGAAACCAGCTCAGAATGGCTAAATATTCATAAAAATTGGCACAAAATGGGAAAAAAAAGCACTTGCACTATGCTTTTTGGTCATATCGAAGAAAAAAAGCACATTATTGACCATTTAGAGCAGTTGCGGAATTTACAAGATGAAACTCATGGTTTCACCGGCTTCATCCCGCTTACTTTTGAAGCAAAAAATACCCGATTGCAGCCCAAAAAACCGCTTACAGCTGTTGATATACTGATCACATTAGCAATTAGCAGAATTTTTCTCGACAATATAAAAAATATTACCGGCTATTGGATCGGCTTAGGTTTGCCGTTGGCTTCACTTGCTCTTAGTTATGGCATTAATGATCTTCATGGCACTATAGAAGAGGAAAAAATTTTTCATATGGCAGGAGCGTCAAGTCCTGAAGCTCAAACCAAAAAAACTTTATGCCAAACGATAAAAAGCGCTAGTTTTATGCCAATACAAAGAGATAGCCATTATAATCACTTGCTAAAATGAACATTTTAAAACATTTTTATAAAAAAAATGGCAAAATATGTAAAAAATTCTTAAAAAATGAGTATATTTTGTAAAGATTATTATATTTTAACATGAAATTAATCTCTGGCAGAGCGCATCCTGACTTATCTAAAGCGATCTCAAAACAACTCGGTATAAAATTGACCAAAACTGATGTCAATTCTTTCCCAAATGGTGAAATTTACGTAAAAATTAATGAAAATATTAGAAAACAAGATGTTTTTTTGATACAACCAACCTGTCCGCCTTCAAACGACAACCTAATGGAATTGCTCATTATGGTAGATGCCGCCAAACGCGCCAGCGCCAACAGCATCACAGCCGTTATACCTTTTTTTGGCTACGCCAGACAAGATAGAAAATCTGAACCGCGAGTGCCGATAACTGCAAAATTAGTGGCAGACTTGCTGCAAGCTGCAGGAGTTAGCAGAATTTTAACCGTAGATTTACACGCAGGACAAATTCAGGGTTTTTTTGATATTCCGGTGGACCATCTCTATTCTGCGCCAATTTTGATCGATTATATAAAAAAAAGTAAAAATTTGAAAAATCTCGTGGTAGCATCGCCGGATGTTGGCGGTATAAAAATGACTTACGCTTACTCCAGCGCGCTTGGTATCGATATGACTATAATAGCAAAAAGGCGCGAAAATGCAACTGATGTCATAGCAACAGATTTAATTGGTGAGGTGGAGGGTAAAGATGTCTTAATAGTAGATGACTTAGTCGAAAGCGCTGGCACATTAGTTGCAGCTTCAGAAAAATTGCTTCATTGCGGTGCAAAAAGAATATTTGCCGGCGTAACGCATACGATTTTGGGTGATTTAGGTAAAAAGAGATTGGAAAAATCAAATATTAAGGAATTAATATGTACCAATAGCACCCCGCAAGCTAATAAAGGCGGCAAAAGAGTAAAATGCTTGTCAATCGCGCCACTTTTAGCAGAAGCAATCTTGCGCATTTACAACGGCAAATCCGTTTCTTCGCTGTTTGATATTAAATAAGAAAAGTTACGTATAAAAAAATAATAAGTTGCTGAAAAATCGATTGTAAAAAGTTTTTTTTAACAATTTTGGCTAAAAAATCACTTTTTAGCTACAAAGTGTCAAAAAAAATGCCAAAATCTACAGTTTTCAGACGAAATGTTTGTTTTAAAATTAGCTAAAATGATTTTTTTTTGTAAATAAATCTATAAAAAACTAACTAGAAGTCTTTAAAACCTGAATAAAAGCTTCCTGCGGAATGGAAATTCTGCCGATAGATTTCATGCGCTTTTTGCCTTCCTTTTGTTTTTCGAGCAATTTGCGTTTGCGGCTAATATCGCCGCCGTAGCACTTTGCCGTAACATTTTTTCTGAGCGCGCTGATGCTCTCGCGCGCGATAATTTTCCCGCCTACACTTGCCTGAATCGCTACCAAAAAAAGATGTCTCGGAATGACATCTTTAAGCTTATTGGCAAGCGCCCGACCGCGCGCTTCAGCTTTGTCTTTGTGCACAATAGTCGAAAAAGCGTCAACTTTTTCGCCAGCGATCATCATATCGAGCTTGACCAACTTGCCGGGTCTGTATTCTTCGTGTTCATAATCCATAGAGCCGTATCCACGCGTTAAAGATTTCAATTTATCGTTAAAATCAACCAAAATTTCATTTAACGGCGCGATGCAATTCAGCATTACGCGCGTCTCATCGAGCGTATCGGTATGCTCAAGCATGCCTCTTTTGTCCATTACTAAATTTAAAATATCGCCGATGTATTTATTTGGGCACATGATGTAAATACGGATATATGGTTCTCTAATCTCTTGAATTTCAGACGGATCTGGCCATTGTGTCGGATTGTCGATCTCGATTTTTTCATTTTTTGTGGTTGTTACTTCATAAATTACGCCGGGATAGGTAGAAATCACATTCATGTTATATTCCCGCCGGAGACGCTCTAAAATTATTTCCATGTGCAGCAAGCCCAAAAATCCGCAGCGAAAGCCAAAGCCGAGCGCAGCCGATGATTCCGGCGTGTAATGAAAAGCTGCATCGTTTATCTGCAACTTGCCGACAGCCAGCTTAAGCGCCTCAAAATCGTCTGAGCTCACTGGATAAATGCCGGCAAAAACCATCGGGTGAATTTCCTGAAAGCCGGGCAATGCTTGCGCGCAGGGAAACTTGTTATTTGTAATCGTATCGCCTATTTTTACTTCAGCAGTGCTTTTCATGTTGGCGATTATGTAGCCCACATCGCCGACTGCGAGCTTTTGTGTCTCAGTCGGTTTGGGCGTAAAGATGCCGACCTCTTTCACTTCATAGACCTTGCCAGAATTGAACATCTTAATGCTGTTTTTCTTCTCAACCTCGCCAGAAAAGACCCGGCAGTAAGAAATAACGCCGCGATACATATCAAAAACCGAATCAAAAACCAATGCGCGCAAGCTGTCGTCTTCTGGCTTAGTCGGCGGCGGAATCCGCGCCACGATTGCCTCAAGAATATCTGTTATGCCGATGCCATTCTTTGCGCTTGCCTCGATCGCTTCTTCTGAAGGAATTGCCAAAATATCTTCCAACTGACGCTTGATTAACGGCACATCAGCGCCGGGAAGATCAATTTTATTAATTACCGGAATTATGCTTAAATTCTGATTGTGGGCTAAGTGGACATTGGCAACTGTTTGCGCCTCAACTCCTTGCGCAGCATCAATTAATAATATGCAGCCATCGCAAGCCGCCAGCGATCGCGAAACTTCATAAGAAAAATCCACATGACCCGGCGTATCTAGCAAATTTAATTTATAGACAAAATTGTCTTTGGCTTTATAGTTCATCGTCACAGGATGCGCCTTGATGGTGATGCCGCGCTCGCGCTCCAGATCCATCGAATCAAGCAGCTGATCTTGCTGTTCGCGCTGCTCTATCGTTTTCGTTTCCTCAAGCAAACGATCAGATAATGTAGTCTTGCCATGATCGATATGGGCGATGATGGAAAAATTTCTGGTTAATTTATAATCGTCTCGCTTCATTAATAAAATTAGCACGTAAATTTCGCCAAAAATAGCAAGTTTTTTAACAAAAAATCATAAAAATCGGCGATTTTGGTAAGATTTTGTCAAAAAATTATTAAAAATTGCTTACTTTGACAGTCTCATTTCATTCGGCTGTGAAAAAATATTGAAAAAAAATCGTTTTTGATGTTTTCTTATGGGAAATATTTAATTATTCATTATGAGGAATTGGTCGCTTTGTATTTTTTTTATAACATTTTTTTGTTTTGTAAGTGATTCATATTGTGAATTTAGTATAAATAATTTTTTTAGCGACAACATGGTTTTGCAGCACGGTAAGGAAGTAAAAATATGGGGCGAGGCGGATTCTGATGAGGTAATTACGGTTTTTTTGCAAAGAGAAAACACTAAATCAGAAATTAAGTCACCAAAAATCATAGATGGCAAGTGGCAGGTGAGCTTTTCGCCGATGAAAGCCAGCAAAAAGCCGATGAAATTGGTTCTTAAGGGTAAAAGCAAGGAAATTTGGTTAAAAAATATACTTGTTGGCGATGTTTGGCTGGCTTCTGGGCAAAGCAATATGAACTGGCCCTTGGTTATTTCAGAACCAAAGCAAAAGAGTTTTCCTTATGCGTCGATGATAAGAATTGTTAAGTCGTTTCAAAATGCCGGGGAGCCGGAAATGCAAGATGACTTTCCATTTGATAAAAGTTTTAATGATTCTTGGCAGGAAGCCAATGAAGAATTTGCTCCAAAAATTTCTGGAGTTGCCTATTTTTTTGCGAAAAAGGTGTATGAGGAGCTTGATGTTCCAATCGGCATAATTCAAGCCACTCTTGGCGGCACAAAAATCAGTTCATGGATGCCTTTAAGTGTTTTAAAAGCAAGAGGTGATTGGCAAAATATCGTTAAGGATTATGAAATTAGCAAAAAAAGAATTCAGAAAAAGATTGAAAATTTTAAGATGAATGGTAGGAAAATGATGGCTGATGCGCTAATTGAAAGGTTTAAATCTCGCTATCCTTCATATCTTTTCAACGCGCAGATTGCTCCTTTGCGAAAATTTGCGATTAAGGGCATGATCTGGTATCAGGGCGAAAGTGACGTGGCAAAATTTTGGCGATATGGGGCGCTTTTTCCACAAGCTATTAAATCTTGGCGAGATATTTTTGCTCAGGGCGATTTTCCTTTTTTTTATGTGCAATTGCCCGGCAAAGGAGAAAATTCTGATGAGAACGAAAACGTTAGCGCTTGGGCTTATCAGCGTGAGGCGCAGGATAAAGCTCTGGATCTGCCCAACACTGGAGCTGCGATCATCATCGATAGCGGCGAAGAAGACGATGTGCACCCAAGGCATAAACTCAATCCGGGCATCCGACTGGCTTTGCGCGCGATTGCTTTGGAAAAAAAAGATTTTTTAGCGAGTAGCCCTGTGAAAAAAAATATTTCGTTTGAAGGAAAATCGGCAGTGATAGAGTTCGCTCATGTCGGCAGTGGTCTTAAAACCCGTGAGGTGAAATTTTTCAAAAATCGCGTGAATTCTGATAAAAGTTATTCAGTTTCTGCAAATGAGCTAAAAGGATTTATGGTCTGCGGCGCTGACGGCAAGTTTTTTCCCGCGAATGCCGAAATAATTGCTCCAAATAAAGTAAAAGTTTTTTCTGATAAGGTAGCGGAAATTAAACATGTCCGTTACGCTTTTCATGGCTTCCCGCTATGCAATCTCTACAATTCAGCAGATTTGCCAGCCCATCCATTCAGAACTGATGATTTTAATTTTTTAAATGGTCAAAAATAAAGTTCAAAACTATTTTATGCTATTACAAGAAATCTGAGAAAATGCTGTTTTGGAGCTAAACAGATGCTTATATTTTTTTCATTAGGTATAGAGTGCGTTCTGAATCGGAAATTTTTTCTTTTTTTTGTATTTTAAAATATTTGCAAAATTCTTTTTGAAAGTTTTCCTCATCGTAAAGTGTAAATATATCTTCGCGGTTTTCCAGCAGTCTTTTGACTTGTGTGTCTTTTTTGGGAACAAACTCTATTATCAGGTTTTGACATATTTGGGAGAAGTATTTTGCAATTTTTTCGAATGTCAGGTTGTTTGAAATAGCTAGGTGATGAATGAGAGCCAAAGCAACTAAGGTTTGGGCATTTGAGCGTTTTGCAATATTTTCACGTTCAGCATTCGCCCAACCGATTGCAGGACTTGGCGTTGATAGGTCTAGTCTGAATGGAATAAAGTTGTCGATTTTTTTTTCTTTGCAACGCAAATATCCTTTTTCTATGGCAACAGGATCAATGTCGAAGCCGTATGTTTCGTGAGCGCCATTTTCTTTTTGTGCAAATAACATGCTATATTCACCAGTATTGCAACCAAAATCCCAAACGACTCCTTTGGATATTGTTTTGGAAAAATTTTGCAGGATTTTAATTTTGTTGTCAATGGCTTTTTTTGTGTAGTTGGTGTCGTTATAATAATCACCCCATTGTGTTTCAGGGATGCGCCATTTTATCGATTTTATCATATTTTCCAAGCTATCAAGTAAACCAAACATGGCATTGCGAGAAAATTTGCGTGTGTTTTGTATTTTTTGTTTTTGATCTTGCAATTTTTTTTCTGATAAGCTGGTTTTTTTATATTTTTCTTCAGATTTAGCATTCAGATGTACATGAAATAGGGTTTTAAGCGAAAAATATGAGATTTTTGGCAGTAGTTTTGAGCCCAAATCTAGTGGGATGCCATCGATATGGTTAATTTGAAGCGCATTTACAATTCGGTAATCGATTTTTGAGTATAGTAATAAAGGCAGCAGAAAGTGTTGGCAAAATTGTTTATAAGCTACCCAAGGTTCGCCTTCTGAATATTTTTCAAAGGATAACGTATCTATCATTATCGGTTTTGATTTTAAAAACTGAATATTATATGCAGAAGCATCTTTAAGCGACATACTGTATCTGATAGCCGTTTTTTGAATTTGCAGAGTCAGCAGAGCAGCATCTTTTAGTTGAGAAAAACACCATTCATAAGGATAAGAAATGAAAGATAATTGCTCAGGTTTTATTATTATAGAGTCTTGATTTTTTTTTTTGCTTGCCGGTTTTATTTCAGTAAAATCTAATATTAATTTGTCGCTTATTAATGCGTCTTTTAGATTAGATTTTTTGAAAAAGTTATAGTTTCCAATGCCGGGAGGATTAATTTGCCGATAAAATATTCCTTTTTCTTTATATATAAAACCACTTGGATCACGAAATGAACTCTCTAGAGATTCTTTTTTTGTCATTTTTTTTGATCAGATGTTTTAATATCTTTTTCGATCTCTTTTATATCAATTTTTGATTCTTTTGTAGGTATTTCGATAGGATCTTTACCCAACATCACAAGAAAAACATTTTTTAGTTTATACCACCAAGTTTTAAAGACGAATAATGCTCCTAAAATGCCGGCAGCTAATAGTTGCAATATAAATGCGCCGGAACCAGGATCCAAATATGCTATTAGTTTCATAATTAATTTTAAATATATTTATTTACTGTAGTAAAACATATACTATTTGCAGCTATTTGTCTATTTTTTTTAAGTTATTGTTATCATTTTATTTTTTAAAAAATTTTTAAAAATTATAAAAAGTATTTATAAATTTTTATCTTGATACTTCTTATTATATGCAATTAACTTATATTAACTAAAATTTAACTAAAATGATTTTATTACTACTATTTACCTTTGTTTTGGCGGCATTTCTGGGCTTTGAACTCATTTCAAAAGTGCCTTCGCAGTTGCATACCCCTTTGATGTCTGGATCAAACGCCATTAGCGGCATTACAATAGTTGGCGCTCTCATTGCTGCTGGCAGTAACCATCCTGTCATCGGTTTTATTGCTTTGATTTTTGCCACGATCAATGTTGTCGGCGGCTATCTAGTGACGAATCGTATGCTGGGAATGTTTAAGAAAAAAGGCGATAAAAAATAATTTCAAAAACTAAGCAATTTTATGGAAAATCTTACGACTCTAATAAACTTAATTTATATTTTTGCTGCAGTGCTTTTTATTCTAGGCATAAAAATGCTCGGAAATGCAAGCACAGCAAAGAGAGGCAATTTTATCTCTGCTGTAGGTATGCTGATCGCGGTAGTGGCTACGCTTATTAATAAAGAAATATTAAGCTTTGAGTGGATTGTGGTTGGTTTGATTGTCGGTTCTGCAATAGGCGCTGTTGCTGCCCAAAGAGTCGCAATGACCGGCATGCCCGAAATGGTGGCGCTATTTAACGGCTCCGGCGGACTTGCCAGTCTATTAGTTGGTTGGGCAGAATATGATAAAATCAAAAGCATTGGCTGGCAAAAATACCTCGAAAACGTTGGCGATTCAGCTCCGGAGTCTTTCACCCTCGGCGCGATTGCCTTGGCGATTTTGATAGGCGGAGTTACTTTTACCGGCAGCTTTATTGCCTATATGCGTCTTTCTGGCAAAATGTCTGGCAGCGCTACGGTTTTTAAAGGTCAGATGTTTATAAACGCAGCTGTGATGCTCGTGGCGATCATTTTGTCTGTATTGTTTACATTTTTTGCAGATGATTTGGCAACAGGAACATTATTTTTCTTCATTTTAATTGCCCTTTCGCTGCTGCTTGGTGTTTTGGGCACGATTCCAATCGGTGGCGGCGATATGCCTGTGGTTATTTCACTGCTAAATTCATTTTCCGGACTAGCTGCCTGCGCGGCAGGTTTTATTATTTTAAATACTGTTTTAATAGTAGCTGGCTGTTTGGTCGGCGCCAGCGGATTTATTTTGACTGTTATCATGTGCAAATCTATGAATCGAAATCTGGCTAACGTTCTATTTAGCGGTTTTGGATCTACCCAGCAGCTTGGCACAGAGGAAGATTTGGGTGAAATGAAAGCGCTTTCTGTAGAAGATGCCTATTACGTACTTGAAGCCGCTTCTAGCGTTGTTTTTGTGCCCGGATACGGCATGGCTGTTGCGCAGGCGCAACACGCAGTCAAAGAGCTTGGCTCAATTTTAGAAAAAAATGGCGCTGAAGTCAGATATGCAATTCACCCGGTAGCCGGCAGAATGCCGGGGCATATGAATGTGCTGCTTGCCGAAGCCGATGTGCCTTATGAACAACTTCAGGAAATGGATGATGTTAACCCAATCATTAATACGATCGATGTTGCAATCGTCATCGGCGCTAACGACGTGGTAAATCCAGCCGCTAATAGCGATCCGAATAGCCCCATTTATGGCATGCCGATAATAAATGTGCATCAGGCAAAAACTGCTTTTTGCTTAAAGCGCGGTCAGGGAGTTGGCTTTTCCGGTCTGGTAAACCGACTCTTTTTTATGCCAAATACACGCATGATCTACGGCGACGCTAAAGATACCATCACCGGCATGATAGCTCAGTTTGAGGATTGATCTTGTTATTAATTGCTGCATGTATTTTTATTTTGAAAAATTGTTAAAATTTGCATTTTTTTTCAAGTTTTTTAACAGTTTTGGCTAAAATCTGACTTTTTCCTTTTTTTTTGTTAAAAAATCTTCAAAAAATATTGTTTTTACGACAAATTAACAACTTTTTGCAATTATAAGTTATCAAAATGTTTTTTAGATCAATTTTGTTATTGAATTTTCTATTTTTTTCAAAGTATAATTCTTAGAAAGTGATGAATGGTAAAAAAAATGATTTTTTTTTGAAAAATTAAATAATATTTTTTATCTATGAAGCAGTCAAATAACGAAAGGTATAAAAATATTTTTAACAAATCATTGTTTTTTGATTATTTTTTTATTTTTTTAGGATTAATTTTGCTATTTTTTATTACACCTCATGAGATAAATAGTGATGGTCGGGTGCGATTCGATGCATTATCTGAACTATTAGAAAAAGGAAAAATTTCCAGTGTTGCGTATTCTATGGTAGGCACGATTTTTTCTGCGCCATTTTATTTTTTGGGCAAAATAATAAAATCACCCGAATGGTGGTGTTCTAGGTATAATTTTTTTGTTTTTACAATCGGACTTTTTTTTATTTATAAAATCGGAAAAAACAAAATAGACCAGCGTTTGTTGTCAAAATTCATTTTGCTGCTAATTTTTACTTCAATGTTTCCTCTTCATCAAACTAAATACTTTGGAGAAATGTTTTCTGCAATTTGTATTGGTGTTGGTCTTTTAGCAATTAGTTTTAGCGGCTCTATTTGGGGATGGTGCTGTATAGTTCTGGGAGTTGCAAATAGTCCGGCTTCTGTAATTGGTATTGCTTTTGTGGTAATTTACAAAATTTTAATATCAAAAAAATTGCGTTATATTTTTTTGTTAATAATTTCTATGGCTTTGATTTTGTTGGAATCTTGGATACGACGCGGCAATCCATTGCTTTCGGGTTATGAAGGAAATGCCGGTTTTCAAACAATTTTACCTTATTCCGGCAAGCCGGGTTTTAGTTACCCATTTTTTTTCGGATTAATTTCTATTTTAATTTCTTTCGGCAAGGGCATTGTGTGGTATTGTCCCGGTTTATTGCTACGAATTCGTAAAAACACAAAAAAAATTACTATAGAGCTTTTTGAGTCGTATAAATTATGGATGTTTTTTTTAATTGGATTAGTTTTAGTTTATTCTAAATGGTGGAGTTGGTACGGCGGATGGTTTTGGGGTCCAAGATTTTTTTTATTTGCATCGATTCCGACATCTTTAGCGCTGGCAGCAGCACTTTGTAGTAAAAGTAAAAATATTTTTTTCAATTTTTTTACTTTGCTTGCACTTACTTTTTCTTTTTGGGTTTGTATCAATGGTGTGGTTTTTGAGCAAAGTAATTTAAGTATTTGTTATATAAATAATTATGCCAAAGAGTATTTGACATGGTATGTGCCAGAGTATAGCGCATTATTTAGACCGTTTGTAGTTATGAAAAATTTAAACACTAACGAAATAATATATTTTTCTTTTAGTGTTTTGGTTTATTTTTATATGTCGGCGCAGATTTTTTATAAAATTTTAATAGTAATAATACATTTTTTAATAGAGTTCAAAAATCAATATATTGGCTGGCATAAATTAAAATTCTGATTTGTAAGTTTTTTATTTTTCTATTACAGATATAAATTCACCATCTTTAAGAATTGTGAGAATTTTTTCGTCTTTTTTGATTTTTTCAATAGATTTCAAAATTTTACCATTTTCTTTTTTAGTAATAGAAAAACCACGAGCTAGGGTTGCTTTTGGACTAAGATTATCTAGTAATTGGCGCATGTTTTGGCAATTTTTTTTCAAATTTTTTACATGATTTTCATTTTTTAGCGCAAAATTGTTATATAGTTGCTTTATTTTTTGCTTAAAATCGTATAATCTATGCAACGGCGACAAAATTTTTATCACTCTATACATATTAATCAGATTTTTTTTAAAATTTTGAAAATACACATCGAGTAAAAAATGACGTCGAACCATCATTTCATCAATTTTTTGTGAAAATTCCTGCAAATAACGTACAGGATTTTTAAATAGATTATAATTTCTAAAATTATTTATTTTTTCCTGCGCAGTATCTATTTTGTTTTTAAAAAAATAATTCATTGCCCCTGAGAGACCATCAATCTTTTCTGCTAAATCAAACTGATCCGGTGCAATAATTTCTGCTGCAGCACTCGGAGTTGGAGCGCGCATATCCGCTACAAAATCACATATGGTAAAATCGATTTCATGCCCAATGCCGGAAACCACCGGCACTCGACAGCGAAATATCTCGCGCGCTAGTTTTTCGTCGTTAAAACACCACAAATCTTCCAAACTGCCGCCGCCACGACTTAGCATTACCAAATCAAAATTTGGCAATTTATTTCCAGCAAATTTATCAATTTTTCGCAAAGCCGAAATAATTTCCCAACTTGCCTCAGCGCCCTGAACTTTGCACGGAAAAAGAAAAATTTCCAGCCATGGAGAACGCCGACTCAATACATTTAGAATATCTCGCAAAGCTGCGCCTGTCGGTGAAGTAATTATAGCGATTTTTTCAGGAAAAAATGGTAAATTTTGCTTTTTCTCAATGTCAAAAAGTCCTTCTGCATGCAATTTTTGCTTTAATTCCTCAAATTTTGCCTGCAGAAAACCATAACCCTTAATCTGCAAACGCTGCACGATAATCTGATATTGCCCGCGTGGCGCATAAACACTCATATCACCAAAAATCTCTATCTCTCTGCCATCTTTGAGCAATTTTTCGGAACTTTTTGAACGCTGCGCATAAGATCGAAACATCACACACGAAATCTGACTATTCTCATCCTTAAGAGTAAAATAAATATGCCCTGATGCCTGCCGCCTAAGATTGCTAACCTCGCCACTAACCCAAATTTTACTGAAATTGTCTTCCAATAAAAATTTTGTTTTACTCGTAAGCTCACTTACTGTAAAAACCTTACGTGTTTTTTCTTGCAAATTTAATTTCTTTTTAATAACGGATTTTTTTTGTGTAGTTTTTTCAAAAAAATCACTTTTATCACCTTTTTTACTCGTTTTTTTAATTTTTTCCCCATTTTCAGCTAGTTTTTTTCCTAAGTTCTCACTTTTTTTATCGCTTTTTTTATTTTTTATACCTTCACTAAGTTCTAAATCATCAAAAATATCAATTTCTCTATACTTAAAATTTGCCACAATGGTAATTACTGCTTAGAACGTGTTTTTTATAATGCTTTTTAATGATTTTTTTTGACAATCCCTTCAAATAACGGCAAAAATATAAGAATTTTTAAATATTTGCAAACATTTTTACAAAAAAAGCGCAAAATTATTACTATAAACACGATTTTTTTATTAGAAATTTTTCAAAAATAGTCTTATAATTAGAAACAAATAGTATATTTTATACACTAGCAATTATATTTATATTTATTATATCTTAAATAAATTATAAATTATTTTTTTGAAAAAAATATAAAAAATGTTATAATTAAATAATTGCTTAAAAATAAAAATTACCCTTTAATAAGTTAAAAATAAAAATTATGAAAAAACTATTACCTCAAATATTTTTTGTCGGATTAGGCGCAATTTGCCTATTTTTCACTTCTTGCAGTTCTGTTAACGATGGTGGTGATTATTACTTATATAATCCATATAGTGGTGCAACAGGATATATTGGTGATTCTTCAGAATTTGGAACAGACTCAACTGATAGATCTGATACATCAGCAGAAGGCACTACAAAATTTTTAAACAAATACGCTGCCTTGCGCGCCAGACAATCTGGTCACAACTGGACTAGCAATCTGGGACGCAAAGATTCCGTTTCCTACTGGGACGGCTCCGGAGTTTCCGGTAGTCCTCGTATTCACATCAAAATCGGTGAGCAAAAAGCATATTTTTACAAAGCCAACAAACTCGTCGGCATCTCGAAAATTTCCACCGGCAAGGGTGGTTTCGATACCCCGCGCGGCAACTTCAGAATTTTACAAAAAAATGTCCATCACAGATCATCACTTTATGGCGATTATGTCAACTCATCCGGGTCTATCGTCAAGCGCGATGTTGATGTTCGCAAGGACAAACGTCCGGCTGGCTCGAAGTTCAAAGGCGCTAAAATGCCTTACTTCATGAGAATAAATGGCGGAGTTGGAATGCACGCCGGCTACTTGCCCGGTTATGCCGCCTCGCATGGTTGCATTCGTATGCCAAATCGCATGGCAAGCATATTTTTTAAAAATGCTCCGCATGGCACACCTGTAAAAGTCACTTTTTAGCCAAAAATGCATCACTTTCATTATCGAAATGGTGTATTGCATTGTGAAAAAGCCGATTTACGCAAAATTGCCAAAAAATATGGCACACCGATCTATGTTTATAGCCAAAAAACACTAATAGATAATTTTACGGAATTTAAAAACGCCTTTTCAGCAGTCAAAAGTCAGATTTGTTACGCCGTCAAAGCCAACTCCAACATTAATCTGCTCAAAATTCTGCAAAAAAAAGGCAGTTATTTCGACATAGTTTCCGCCGGCGAACTCTATCGGGTTCTCGCCGCCGGAGGCAGCGCAAAAAATTGCGTCTTTGCCGGCGTCGGCAAAAGCAATGAAGAGATAAGATTCGCGCTTGAGCACAATATTTTTTGTTTTAACGTCGAATCTTTTGATGAATTGGCAAATATTAACCGAATAGCCGCAAAATTAGGTAAAATTGCCTCGATTTCGATCCGCGTCAACCCGAATGTCGACGCCAAAACCCACAAATTCATCTCAACCGGTAAAAGTGAAAACAAATTTGGCATAAATATTCACTCTGCTGACCAAAAAATTGCCAAATTTCTCAAAAAAGCAAAAAATATAAAACTCATTGGCATCCAAGCCCACATCGGCTCGCAAATCATGACCCTCGAACCCTTCCAAAACTCGATTCGAACCATTTTGCCGGTCGCTGAGCGCTGGCAAAAAAAATTCGGCATTGAGCACATCAGCATTGGCGGTGGTTTAGGCATAAATTATGAACATTTTCATAAAAGTTTTGATAAAAAATGGACTGCCAAAAATCAAAACCTACTGCCTCCGAGCTTTGACGCCTACGCCAAATCCATTATCGACGAAATAAAAGGTAAAAATTTCACCATATTTCTCGAACCGGGTAGAGCCATGATAGGCAATGCCGGCGTTCTGCTCACTAAAACCCTCTACCAAAAAAAAGGCGAAAAAAAACACTTCAAAATCGTCGACGCCGGCATGAACACCCTCATCCGCCCGCTACTTTACCAAGCATATCATGAAATTTTGCCGGTATTGGAGCAAGATTTGAAAAATACTAAAAAAATTGACCTCGTTGGACCGATATGCGAGAGCACCGATGCCTTTTGCTCCGATCGCAAAATCGCCGATGTCAAAAATGGCGATTTTTACGCCATAATGAGCGCCGGCGCTTATGGATTTGTCATGGCAAACAACTACAACTCACACCCACTACCGGCAGAAATACTAATCGAAAACAAAACCGCCAAAATTATCCGCCAAAGGCAAACTTATGAAGATTTAATTGCCCTGGAAAAATAAATTTTAAAAAAATTTATTTGCCGCTCGCTGAAATTTGGCGGATTTATCGGATTTTTTAACAATTTTTGCTAAAAAACGGCGATTTTAGCGTTTTTTTGTCAAAAAATCGCCAAAAAACTGCGAATTTCACCGGGAAACAACATCGAGCTTTTTTTATTTTTTTTATTTTTTACAAATTTTTTACATTTTTATTACATCTGTCTGACCAAAATTTTGGATAAATTAGGTATAATTTTATTGTAGTTTAAAAAACGAAAAATTATTAACAATTAAAAAATTAGAAAAATGAAAAAGAAAAAAAATATCGAAAAATTGTTGGTTTTTGCTTTAGTTGGCGTTTTATCGCTTTTAAGTGGTGAAATTTTTGCCAAAAAACAGAGCAAAAAGTGTTTAAGTTTAGATTTTAGCAGTTCGCATCCGGTGTTGACGGCTAAGAAGAAGAATAAGGTTTATATAAAGACTGCTTTGCGTGGCATTGATATTGGCAGGAAAAGTGATCGCAAGCCGATAAATCTTTGTATTGTGATCGATAAGTCGGGTTCGATGTCCGGCGCGAAAATCGATAATGCGCGTGAGGCGGCGAAGCAGGCGATAAAGACTTTGACCAAAAGGGACATTATTTCGGTGGTGGCTTATAGCAATGCGGTGGAGGTGATTGTTCCGGCGACGAAGTTGAGCGATAAGAAGTCGATCCGGCGCAAGATCGACCAGATCCGCTCCGGCGGCAGCACGGCGCTTTTTGCCGGTGTGAGCAAGGGCGCTGAGGAGTTGCGGAAGTTTTTAAAGAGGAGGAATGTAAATCGGGTGATTTTGCTCTCGGATGGACTGGCGAATGTCGGTCCTTCGTCGCCATCGGAGTTGGCAGAGTTGGGAGTTTCGCTGGCGAAGGAGGGCATCACGGTGAGCACGGTCGGCATTGGCGGTGGCTACAACGAGGATTTGATGACGAAGTTGGCTTTTGCCAGCGATGGCACGCATTCGTTTATCGAGAGTTCGTCGGCTTTGGTGAAGGTTTTTGAGAATGAGTTGGGCGATATGTTTAGGGTGACGGCGCAGGATATTGAAATAAAAATTACGGTGCCGAAGCATGTGAAAATTATTCAGGCGATTGGGCGCGATGATGCTGTGATCGAGAATAATGAGATTTCACTGAGTTTGAACCAGATTTATGAGAATCAGGAGCGGTATTTGCTTTTCGAGGCGGAGGTCGAACCGCTTGTAAATGGTCATAGCGGGCGTCAGGAGCTGGCAAGCGCGAAGATTTCTTATCTGGATATGAATGATAACGCTAAGAAAAGTTTGGCGCAGCCGCTGTTGGTCTCGTATGTGAAAGATGATGAGATGGTTAGAAAAAATATTGATAAAAATGTCATGGAGTCGGCAGTGATCCAAATCGCCAACCGCCAAAGCGAACAGGCGATCAAGTTGCGCGATAAGGGCAAGGTCAAAGAGGCGCAGAAGTTGCTGCAGGATAATCAGCAGTATTTATCTACCAATTCTGCAGTTTTAAAATCAAAAAAGCTTGGAAAATTGGCTGAAGAAAACAGACAAGACGCAAAAAATATTGTAAAAAAGGAAATTTGGAACAAACAACGCAAATATTTGCGCTACAAACAAAATGAAATGAAAAGCCAACGCTCCGGCTACTCGGATTTGAGCAATGATTTGAAAAAGAAGGAGTAAAATACGTGCAGAAAGGGGGAAATTCGCTCTGAATTTCCCCTTAATACTGCTTGCTTAATACCACTTGCATCTTATTTTTACATTATTGCCATTCAGGCATCTTAATCACTATTAGCATATTACCCAAGATCAACGGCGTAAGTTCTTAGTGGTATTGGTATAAACTAAAATGAGTTTGTAATTAACCGAATTTAACGATTTTTATGAAAATGAAACATATCAAAGCAAATTTTTGCATTTTAAAGACTTGTGTAGCAAGGATTTAAAATAAATAAAAGTTTTTTTGATACTTTTTTTCCAAAAAAAGTATATATTTAATGAAAGTAAATAAAAAATGAGCAGGCGGGCATTAATTTTTCCATTTCTGATATTGACCATTTTTCCGTTGCTGCTGTTGGCGTGGTTTGGTCATAATTTTATAAAGCAGGAAAGGGAAACTTACGCTCAGAATTTGCAAGAAAGTGTCAAAAATCAATTAAGCGCGCTAAATTTTCCGATTAAAAAATATATTTCTGAACTTGAGCGGGATTTTTCGTCTCGAATCGATGAAAGCCGGAATATTTTATCTTATGCTTGGCAGCGAGAAATAAATAATTTGCCGATGGTAAAATATATTTTTGTCATTGACGGCAAAAAAGATCTTATTTCACCACAAAAAAATTCTTCAAACCATAAAAAAATCCTAAATTACACATCAATTTTGTGGCAAAAACCCGGAAAAAACCTCAATTTGGGTCAAATAAGCTCAGAAAGTGAAAAAAATGTCCAAATTCCGCAAAAAAGTGGCAAAAAACAAATTTTTCGCAGCTCAAAAATTAAAATAAGTCAAAAAGCGCAAAAAATCGAACAAAAAACGAATTCCGGCTGGTTTCACTGGCATTTTGGCAGACAAACACGGCTAATATTTTGGCAAAAACATAAAAATAACAACTTAGTTTGTATAGTTTTAAATCCGACTGCTTTTTTGGCAAAAATTATCACACTTTTGCCTGATTTTTCAGAAAATAATTACTCAAAACGACAAAATCATTTTTTAAATCAAAATTTTTTGCTAAAAGACATAAATTCACAGATAATTTACCGCTGGGGCGCAACGAAAAATCTAAATTTCGAGCAAAATCGCAACGAAAACGCCAAAAATAACAAAAATTTCCATAAAGTTGAAATAAAATTGACTGAACCGCTGGAATTTTTATCAGTTGCCAGTAATTATTCCGCTCATGGCGCAAAAAATAACTCAATTTTGCCAAAAATTCTTGCAATCATCGCGCTTGGTGCGCTCTTTTCCCTTTTTTCCTTCTATTTTTTCTACAAATTCAGTAATCACATTTCGGAAGCCAACAAACGAGTCAATTTTGTCAATCAAGTTTCGCATGAGTTAAAAACACCGCTCACCAACATTCGCCTCTACACTGAATTTGCCGAAAAAAATTTGCAAAAAAAACACAAAAAAGCCAAAAATTGCCTAAAAATAGTCGACTCTGAGAACAATCGGCTCACCCGCATGATCCACAACGTCCTCACTTTTGCCCGCCAACAACGAAACAAACTCAAACTCCACCACGCCAATATCGCGCCAGACGAAATTATCAAAAAAATCATTGACCAATTTTCCCTCGCTCTCAAAGAAAAAAAAATCGCTCTCGAGCTTGATCTCAAAACGCCGCAAAAAGTCCGGCTAGACCCCGATATTTTAGAGCAAATTTTGACAAATCTCATAAGCAATGTAGAAAAATACGCTGCCGATGGCAAATATCTTAAAATTTCCTCAAAAATCAATGGATACTTTTTAGAAGTCGAAGTTGCCGACAAAGGCGCAGGCATTCCAGCCGGCAAAAGCAAATTTATTTTTAAAAAATTTACGCGGCTCGATAACTCGCTCACCACCGGCAACGCCGGTGCCGGCATCGGGCTCGCTCTGGCAAAAAATCTGGCGCTACTTCACGGCGGCGACCTATTTTTAAAAAAATCAAAAATCGGCGCTCACTTTATTTTTAAACTAAAATGTAAAAAGACTTAAACCATGAAAATTCTCGTAGCAGAAGACGATAAATTGACCCGCGAAGCAATCGTGGAAATTCTTAGCGATGAAAATTATGAAGTTTTCCCCGTCGATAACGGCAAAGCGGCAGTCAAAAAATTCTCGCAAATTCAGCCGGACATGGTCTGCCTCGACATCATGATGCCGGGCATGAGCGGCTACGATGTCTGTCGCGCAATTCGGAAAAAAAATCCGGAAGTGCCGATTTTGTTCATTAGCGCTAAATCCGAAGAAATCGATACAGTTTTGGGGCTCGAACTCGGAGCTGATGACTTCATTATCAAACCTTTCGGCTCAAAAGCCCTCATCGCCCGCATCCACGCCCTGCAAAGACGCCAAAAAATCGCCGAAAAAGCCAAAAATAAGCAAAAAAATCCCAAAAAGTCGGTAAAATTCCAACTTTCTGACCTCGAAATCTTCCCAAATAAACTGCTCGCCACTCGGAATAAACAAAAAATCGTGCTCACTCCCCGCGATATAAAAATTCTCATTTTGCTCTTTAAAAATAAAAATAATGCCATCTCGCGCGATGAGTTTTTTGACTTTTGCTGGGGCTACGACCACATGCCAAATAGCCGCACCCTCGACCAACACATCTCCCAACTCCGCAAAAAAATCGAAACCGACCCCCAAAACCCAATAATTATAAAAACCATCCACAGCTACGGCTACCGCTACGATGAAGTTTGAGCAAAAAAAATCTTAAAATTTTCTCAAAATGGATATATGTAGTATTTGCCTTAAATTTACCGGATTTGGCAAATTTTTTTACAAATTCTTACCAAAATCACCGTTTTAATGATAAAAATGTAGAAAAACACAAAAATTCAGCAAAAATCTCAGCTTAAAAACTTTTTTTACTATTCTAACGTTCTTTGCTGAATCAATTTTTTAAAAATATATTATTATTTGATAATTAATGGGGTGACTGACGGGGCTCGAACCCGCGACATCCGGAACCACAATCCGGTGTTCTACCAGCTGAACTACAGCCACCATTTTAAAAAACTATATTATATTAGCATAACTAATATAAAAAGTGCAATTACTTGCAAACAAAATTATTAATTTTTAATGTTTTACTAAGATTTTTAAAATGATATCTTATTTTGCAATTTGTTGGAAAAAGGAATGACATAATATTTATCGAAATTCACAGTTAAAAAAGTATTTGTTTGGGTAATCATCTCTTCATGTAACATTTCTCCAAAACGTATTCAGATGTATTCTAGTTTACATTTTTGAGCAATAGCTTTTAAGACGTATGAGATGCGATAGGAACAATTTTGGGATAGAGCGATTTCTGTGGTAAAAGCGCGAGAATGTCGCTTTTCGTGGTACGTGTTTGCGTAACTGAAAAAATTTTAAAGCCAAATGAAAGAGCACGTCGAGACTTTTTTCGCCGCGCCCCAGCGCGGCGAGTATATATACGGACGCTATTGTCCGTTCGTCTGTCTGTGTCAAACAACTAGCTAGACGTGACGGTTAGTGCCACTCAATGGAGTCGAATGCGCTGAGTAACGTGCCGTTGTCCGTTTCTGTTGCTAATTTCGCTATTTCGAGATATTTACAATTGAAATATGAAAATGTCAAAAATGACAATTTTAATTACAAGTCGTATCGAGAAAGGTTTTGCTGAAATGGAAAGGGCATATGACGCGATGAATTTTTGACATAGTTTCGGATTTTGGAATTCACGAAATTAGGGATATTTTCAAGGTGTTTGTCAAAATTCCTAAATTTCGACAAATTCAAACAGCTTAAATTTCAAAACATCTTCGCACGGATGTATCGAGCATAGTCTGCCAAGTATTTAGCAAATAGTTTCAGTGAATATAATTAATGAAATTTAGGATATTTTTAAGGATTTTGTTAAAATCCACAAATTTCTACAATTTCAAACAGCTTAAATTTCAAAATTTCCTTTCACGGATGTGTCGAGCATAGTCTGCCAAGCGTTTATCAAATAGTTTCAGATTTTATAATTAATGAAATTAATGATATTTTCAAGGGTATTGTCAAAATTCCCAAATTTCGACAATTTCAAACGGCTTAAATTTTAAAACTTCTTTGCACCGATGTATCGAGCATAGTCTGCCAAGTATTTAGCAAATAGTTTCAAATTTTATAATTAACGATATTAGGGATATTTTCAAGGGTTTTGTCAAAATTCCCAAATTTCGACAATTTCAAACAGCTTAAATTTCAAAATTTCCTTTCACGGATGTGTCGAGCATAGTCTGCCAAGCGTTTATCAAATAGTTTCACATTTTATAATTAACGAAAATAGGGATATTCTCAAGGTTTTTGTCAAAATTCCCAAATTTTGACAAATTCAAACAGCTTAAATTTCAAAACTTCTTTACACGGATGTATCGAGCATAGGCTGCCAAGTATTTAGCAAATAGTTTCAGTGAATATAATTAACGAAATTTAGGATATTTTTAAGGATTTTGTTAAAATCCACAAATTTCGACAATTTCAAACAGCTTAAATTTCAAAATTTCTTTTCACGGATGTGTCGAGCATAGTCTGCCAAGCGTTTATCAAATAGTTTCAGATTTTATAATTAATGAAATTAATGATATTTTCAAGGGTATTGTCAAAATTCCCAAATTTCGACAAATTCAAACAGCTTAAATTTCAAAACTTCTTTACACGGATGTGTCGAGCATAGTCTGCCAAGCGTTTATCAAATAGTTTCACATTTTATAATTAACGAAAATAGGGATATTCTCAAGGTTTTTGTCAAAATTCCCAAATTTTGACAAATTCAAACAGCTTAAATTTCAAAACTTCTTTACACGGATGTATCGAGCATAGGCTGCCAAGTATTTAGCAAATAGTTTCAGTGAATATAATTAACGAAATTTAGGATATTTTTAAGGATTTTGTTAAAATCCACAAATTTCGACAATTTCAAACAGCTTAAATTTCAAAATTTCTTTTCACGGATGTGTCGATCATAGTCTGCCAAGCGTTTATCAAATAGTTTCAAATTTTATAATTAATGAAATTAATGATATTTTCAAGGGTATTGTCAAAATTCCCAAATTTCGACAATGTCAAACGGCTTAAATTTCATAATTTCTTTACATGGTTGTGTCAGGCATAGGCTGCCAAGTATTTAGCAACTCGGTCTAGATTTTATAATTAACGAATTTTGGGATATTTTCAAGGTTTTTTGTCAAATTTCCCAAATTACGACAATTTCAAACAGCTTAAATTTCAAACTTTCTTTCTACGATTGTATGAACCATAGTCTGCCAAGCAATTAACGAATAGTTTCAGATTTTTTAATTAACGACATTAGGGATATTTTCAAGGGTATTGTTCAAATTCCGAAATTTCGACAATTTCAAATAGCTTAAATTTCAAAATGTCTTTGCATAGTTGTGTCGGGCATAGTCTGCCAAGTATTTAGCAAATAGTTCTAGATTTTATAATTAAAGAATTTAGGTATATTTGCAAGGTTTTTGTCAGAATTTCAAAATTTCGACAATTTTAAGCAGCTTAAACTTCAACAAATCTTTGTGTGGATGCATCGGGCCCTGAGCCAACAAGCTGTGTGTGTAAAAAGTTCAACCTATGCTTTGTGTCTGTCAAATCTTGGTGAACAGTTTAGTGTATTTCATTCGCATAATTAGCCGCATCTAGCGAAGGTATCTTGAAAACGTGTACCACAATTCAAATGCAGCTATTACCACGATACAGTTGTCTGTACAACTGATCTAAAGCTCAGTGATATCGCCGCGTTCGCTATATGGTATCGGCATGATACGACGCCGTTCATCTGAAGTTTTATACCTGTGGGAATACGCCACATCGAACAAAAAACTTGCCAACTGTTTGGTGCAGTCGTTCTCTACTAGGAATTTCGTTTGGTGTGCGCATTTCTGCGTAATGACGCTTTTGACAATTTGTAGAATTTTGGCAAATTGTGGCGTATTTCTATAAAATTCCACAATTGCAAACAATTTCTTTTATGTTACAAATTATCCGCGGTCTATGCTCTTTCGACTTCTGAAGAAATTTCGTCGCTAATCCATCAGGCGACAAAATCGATTTTCGACTTTTTTATATTTTAATTGTAAATATCTCTAAATTGCAGTATTTCAAAGCTGTAGAACCATGTCACAAATTCTTATTGGCTTACGACCTTTCAATTTCTGCGTTCACATTCGTCAATAAATGACGTTTTCTTTTTGTCCTTTTAATAAATTTTGACAAATGATTGGGCATTTCTATCAAATTTCACATTTGAAAAAATTTTCTTTTGTGCTACAAATTATACGCTGTCCATGCCCTTTCCATTTCTGAAGAAATTTTGCCGCTAGCCCATCAGACAAAAATTGTCGATTTTGAAATTTTTGAATTTTAATTCTAAATATCTCGAAATTGCAATTTATTAAAACTGTAAAGTTATGTCACAAATTCTTATTGGCATACGACCTTTCCATTTCTGCATTCACATTAGTCAATAAACGACGTTCAATTTTTGTCAATTTAGGAAATTTTGACAAATAATTGCGTATTTCTATCAAATTACACATTTGCAAAAATTTTCTTTTGTGTTATAAATTGTCCGCGATCTATGCCCTTGCCATTTCTGAAGAAATTTCGCCGCTACCTCATCAGGCGAAAAAGTCGGTTTTCGACATTTTCATATTTTAATTGTAAATATCTCGAAAATGCGAAATTAGCAACAGAAACGGACATCGGATCCGTACTCAGCGACCTCGACTCTACTTGACCACATATGTCGCATATATTACTTCGGTGCCACGAACGGACGGACGGACACACAGACAGACAGACATTGTCATCCGTATATATACACCTCGCCGCGCTGAGGCGCGGCGAAAAAAGAATAGGGCGTCGTCCCATTTATACCTCATTAACCGCCTCCCCCTAGACACCCAGGTCCCCCCAGCTACCCCCTGCCCTGACACGACAGATCCCATCCGCAAAATTTTCCAAGCTTAATACCCCATCCTTCGTCATTCTAAGCTCCCCCCTGCTCGGTTGGCTTCGGACTGCATCTTTTGTTGCGAAGATTCCATCCCAGATGCACAAGATTTATGATGATTGCATCATTAGCCTGTGTGTCTTTGGGTAATCTTTCAGTTTCTGGTGGGTCGTCCTTGGCATGTCTTTAGCTTCAGATTGCATCTGAATGCATCTTTACAATTCTTGTCCGAATCATATCTTTCATGTCTTCTTCAAAAGGCTTCCTCGCCACACACATTTGATACATGAGCTAAGGATGGGGTCACTAGAGGTGATTGTGTGTAATGAGTATGCCATCTTTTGCAGTTTTTAGGTTGCAGTTGGGCTAGTGCGTGTAAGATGCATCTGGAGTCATGATGAAAAGCAAGGCAGGGATCCGATCCGAAAGGACACACATTTCTGTTGACACGAGAACAAGGGATGCAGTAAAGGCGCAACATCTTCTGACATATCAGTGTGGAAACCGGAACAAAAGATGCAGTCGGGAACAGTTAGCCCAGAGCGCGGCTAGTGCATTTAAGATGCCATCTAGAGTCATGATGAAAAGCAAGACTGAGATCCAATCCAAAAGGGCACACAGGTTGTTTTGAGCGCTTCCACGAGATGGGCAAGTACCTCTTCGATGATCCCAGTCTGGTGGGCAAGCAGAAGCAACAGAGTGCGGCTAGTGCATGCATGCAAGATGTCATCTAGAGTCATGATGAAAAGACTGGGATCCAATCCAAAAGGACACACGTTTCTGTTGACACGAGAACGAGGTATGCAGCAAAGGTGCAACATATTGTGATGTTACAGTGTGGAAACCATAACAAAAGATGCAGTCGGGCCCAGTCAGCCCAGAGTGCGGCTAGTGCATGCAAGATGCCATCTAGAGTCATGATGAAAAGACTGGGATCCAATCCAAAAGGACACACGTTTCTGTTGACACGAGAACGAGGTATGCAGTAAAGGTGCAACATATTGTGGCATTACAGTGTGGAAACCGGCACAAAAGATGCAGTCGGGCCTAGTCAGCCCAGAGTGCAGCTAGTGCATGCAAGATGTCATCTTGAGTCATGATGAAAAGCAAGACGGGATCCAATCCGAAAGGACACACGTTTCTGTTGACACGAGAATGAGGTATGAAGTAAAGGTGCAACATATTGTGACGTTACAGTGTGGAAACCGGAACAAAAGATGCAGT
Organism: Linhomoeus sp. GSCO2_2; assembly: GCA_030248115.1. NCBI lineage: Eukaryota > Metazoa > Nematoda > Chromadorea > Monhysterida > Linhomoeidae > Linhomoeus > Linhomoeus sp. GSCO2_2. The sequence continues at coordinate 17,411 of JASAMZ010014327.1, read as the reverse complement.
CGTGCCCAGTCAGCCCAGAGTGCGGCTAGTGCATGCAAGATGTCATCTAGAGTCATGATGAAAAGACTGGGATCCAATCCAAAAGGACATATGTTTCTGTTGACACGAGAATGAGATATGCAGTAAAGGTGCAACATATTGTGACGTTACAGTGTGGAAACCGGAACAAAAGATGCAGTCGGGCCCAGTCAGCACAGAGTGCAGCTAGTGCATACAAGATGCCATCTAGAGTCATGATGAAAAGACTGGGATCCAATCCAAAAGGACACACATTTCTGTTGACATGAGAATGAGGGATGCAGTAAAGGCGCAACATATTGTGACATTACAGTGTGGAAACTGGAACAAAAGATGCAGTCGGGCCCAGTCAGCCCAGAGTGCGGCTAGTGCATGCAAGATGCCATCTAGAGTCATGATGAAAAGCAAGACTGAGATCCAATCCAAAAGGACACACAGGTTGTTTGAGCGCTTCCACGAGATGGGCAAGTACCTCTTCGATGATCCCAGTCTGGTGGGCAAGCAGAAGCAACAGAGTGCGGCTAGTGCATGCATGCAAGATGTCATCTAGAGTCATGATGAAAAGACTGGGATCCAATCCAAAAGGACACACGTTTCTGTTGACACAAGAATGAGATATGCAGTAAAGGCGCAACATATTGTGACGTTACAGTGTGGAAACCGGAACAAAAGATGCAGTCAGGCCCAGTCAGCACAGAGTGCAGCTAGTGCATGCAAGATGCCATCTAGAGTCATGATGAAAAGACTGGGATCCAATCCAAAAGGACACACGTTTCTGTCGACACGAGAACGAGGTATGCAGTAAAGGCGCAACATATTGTGACATTACAGTGTGGAAACCAGAACGAAAGATGCAGTCGGGCCTAGTCAGCCCAGAATGCGGCTAGTGCATGCAAGATGCCATCTAGAGTCATGATGAAAAGCAAGACTGGGATCCGAAAGGACACACGTTTCTGTTGACACGAGAATGAGGTATGCAGTAAAGGCGCAACATATTGTGACATTACAGTGTGGAAACCAGAACAAAAGATGCAGTCATGCCCAGTCAGCCCAGAGTGCGGCTAGTGCATGCAAGATGTCATCTAGAGTCATGATGAAAAGACTGGGATCCAATCCAAAAGGACATATGTTTCTGTTGACACGAGAATGAGATATGCAGTAAAGGCGTAACATATTGTGACGTTACAGTGTGGAAACTGGAACAAAAGATGCAGTCGGGCCCAGTCAGCACAGAGTGCAGCTAGTGCATGCAAGATGCCATCTAGAGTCATGATGAAAAGACTGGGATCCAATCCAAAAGGACACACGTTTCTGTTGACACGAGAATGAGATATGCAGTAAAGGCGTAACATATTGTGACGTTACAGTGTGGAAACTGGAACAAAAGATGCAGTCGGGCCCAGTCAGCCCAGAGTGCGGCTAGTGCATGCAAGATGCCATCTAGAGTCATGATGAAAAGCAAGACTGGGATCCAATCCGAAAGGACACACGTTTCTGTTGACACGAGAACGAGATATGCAGTAAAGGCACAACATATTGTGACGTTACAGTGTGGAAACCGGAACGAAAGATGCAGTCAGGCCCAGTCAGCACAGAGTGCAGCTAGTGCATGCAAGATGCCATCTAGAGTCATGATGAAAAGACTGGGATCCAATCCAAAAGGACACACGTTTCTGTTGACATGAGAACGAGGGATGCAGTAAAGGCGTAACATATTGTGACGTTACAGTGTGGAAACTGGAACAAAAGATGCAGTCGGGCCCAGTCAGCACAGAGTGCAGCTAGTGCATGCAAGATGCCATCTAGAGTCATGATGAAAAGACTGGGATCCAATCCAAAAGGACACACGTTTCTGTTGACATGAGAACGAGGGATGCAGTAAAGGCGCAACATATTGTGACATTACAGTGTGGAAACTGGAACAAAAGATGCAGTCGGGCCCAGTCAGCCCAGAGTGCGGCTAGTGCATGCAAGATGCCATCTAGAGTCATGATGAAAAGACTGGGATCCAATCCGAAAGGACACACACTTCTGTTGACACGAGAACGAGGGATGCAGTAAAGGCGCAACATATTGTGACGTTACAGAGTGGAAATCGGAACAAAAGAGGTTTTCATTACCATGAGCAAGTACCTCTTCGATGATCCCAGTCTTGTGGGCATGCAGAAGGTCAGGGTTCGCAACAGATATCAACTGTGATGATTGTGTCTGTACGTGTGGCATGGTAGTTGTTGGACTGTACCTGTTGGTGGTAATTTGTTGACGAGGAGGCAATCGTCACAAAATCAAAGATGCAATCTTCTGTACTAGGATTGGAACCTTTGCAGCCCAATTCAATGTTGGGGTACGCAAGTATCACGAATCGAATGGATCGCATCCCAAAAAACGATTTCAAACGAAGCCGGGGTATTTGAAGCCGGAAGTATGGCATCCTTGCCGATTTTGTACTGCATCCGAGCAAAATTTTCTCCACTCTGCGGATTGCATCATTGGATGGTCGGACGGGAGCTTTTCGACAGAAAGCTGAAGATGCCGGAATTGGAAGTGGAAAGACTGCATCTTTACCTTTTCACGGATGCAGTCTGAAAATCGGCCAGGTCCCCCCAGGTCCCCTCCCGCTATTTGGTGGGGGGAGGGGGTTAATGAGATACCCTTTTCAATAGGGCGTCGTCCCATTTATACCCTTTTCAATAGGGCGTCGTCTCATTTAGACGCATTCATTGCACTGTGTGCCTGCGGCGAATTACTCTGATCCATTTATGGATCAGTTGCCACAATTATAAGCGCAAAGTGTGCCTGCGGCGAATCTTCTGATCCATTTGTGGATCAGGCACCACGAACAAATTCCTAGACCAATTGCGGCGATACCCCACCAGAGATTGTCGACTAAATATCTAGCGGCACTTCACTATCCAGTACACATTATCGCGCACACGCTCTCAAGTTTCCACTGATGCCAACGTGGTGTCACAGTTTTTTCGCCGCCCCCCAGGGCGGCGAGTATATATTATACGGACGCTATTGTCTGTTCGTGGGTCTGTGTGTGTGTCCGTGTGTCCGTGTGTGTCACAAAACTAGACATGACGGTTAGTGCCACCCAATGGAGTCGAATGCGCTGAGTAACGTGCCGTTGTCCGTTTCTGTTGCTAATTTCGCTATTTCGAGATATTTACAATTAAAATATGAAAATGTCAAAAATGACACTTTTATTTACAAGCCGTATCGGCAAAGTTTTTGCTGAAATGGAAAGGGCACAAGACGCGATGAATTTGTGACATGGTTTCGGATTTTGGAATTCACCAAATTAGGGATATTTTCAAGGTTTTTGTCAAAATTCCCAAATTTCGAACAATTCAAACAGCTTATATTTCAAAACTTCTTTGCACCGATGTATCGAGCATAGTCTGCCAAGTATTTAGCAAATTGTTTCAGCAAGTATAATTAACAAAATTTAGGATATTTTTAAGGATTTTGTTAGAATCCCCAAATTTCGACAATTTCAAACAGCTTAAATTTCAAAATTTCTTTTCACGGACGTTTCGAGCATAGTCTACCAAGTATTTATCAAATAGTTTCAGATTTTATAATTAACGAAATTAGGGATATTTTCAAGGGTATTTTTAAAATTCCCAAATTTCGGCAATTTCAAGCAGCTTAAATTTCAAACTTTCTTTGAACGGAAGTATCGAGCATAGTCTGCCATGTATTTAACAAATAGTTTCGGATTTTATAATTAACGAATTTACGTATATTTTCAAGGGTATTGTTAAAATTCCCAAATTTAGACAATTTCAAATAGCTTAAACTTCGGAATGTCTTTGCATGGTTGTGTCGGGCATAGTCTGCCAACTATTTAGCAAATAGTTCTACATTTTATAATTAACGAATTTAGGTATATTTTCAAGGTTTTTCTCAAAATTGCCAAATTTCGACAATTTCAAACAACTTAAATTTCAAAATATCTTTGCTTGGATGTACCGGGCGTAGTATGTCAAGTAATTATGAAACAGTTTCAGATTTTAGAATTCAAGAAATTAGGGATATTTTCAAGGGTTTTGTAAAATATGGCAGATTTCGGCATTTTCAAATGGCTATAACTAAGCAATATTTTTCCATGTATGTGTCGTGCAACGTATGTTTTGCCACCTATTCGATCGAACACGAAACGCGGAAATTACTGTGTGTGTAAATTAAATTAGCAAATTGTTTCAGCAAGTATAATTAACAAAATTTAGGATATTTTTAAGGATTTTGTTAGAATCCCCAAATTTCGACAATTTCAAACAGCTTAAATTTCAAAATTTCTTTTCACGGACGTTTCGAGCATAGTCTACCAAGTATTTATCAAATAGTTTCAGATTTTATAATTAACGAAATTAGGGATATTTTCAAGGGTATTTTTAAAATTCCCAAATTTCGGCAATTTCAAGCAGCTTAAATTTCAAACTTTCTTTGAACGGAAGTATCGAGCATAGTCTGCCATGTATTTAACAAATAGTTTCGGATTTTATAATTAACGAATTTACGTATATTTTCAAGGGTATTGTTAAAATTCCCAAATTTAGACAATTTCAAATAGCTTAAACTTCGGAATGTCTTTGCATGGTTGTGTCGGGCATAGTCTGCCAACTATTTAGCAAATAGTTCTACATTTTATAATTAACGAATTTAGGTATATTTTCAAGGTTTTTCTCAAAATTGCCAAATTTCGACAATTTCAAACAACTTAAATTTCAAAATATCTTTGCTTGGATGTACCGGGCGTAGTATGTCAAGTAATTATGAAACAGTTTCAGATTTTAGAATTCAAGAAATTAGGGATATTTTCAAGGGTTTTGTAAAATATGGCAGATTTCGGCATTTTCAAATGGCTATAACTAAGCAATATTTTTCCATGTATGTGTCGTGCAACGTATGTTTTGCCACCTATTCGATCGAACACGAAACGCGGAAATTACTGTGCGGTTCTGCAATCTACAGCAACGGTGTCGTAACCGCCCTCAGTTGTGACCAAAAAGAAAAGGGCGTCGTCCCATTTAGACCCTCTTCATTCCAAAGTGAACCTGCGGCGAACATTCCTGATCCATTTATGGATCAGTACCCACCAATACGAATCTTATAGGCAACGATTGCCCAACAATGGCACAAACTACCTTTAAAAACTCGAGGTAACTGCGGCGATACTCCCCGAAGCAAATGCTCAACTTTCTATTCTGACCCACTATTGAATATACTCCTCAAATGCACAACACACTATGCAATGCCAATCAGCCATCATCGGGTACCCAGTTTTTACTCTAAGCTTGTTAGACAAAGCTTGTTAGTTGGCCTATAGCACGCCGCTCTACGACGTAAGACGAGCGAGTTAGAGCCGATTTGCGCTATGACATTCGGGTTACTGTAGCGCATGCAATTCAAAGTTTTGAAACTCTAAACTGGGCTCGCAAAGCTCAGTGAGTCGAGACCTATCCATAAAGCCCAAGATCTTCTTCTTACGACTTACCAACGCCGAGATCTGAGAGCGTGGACGAACGAACGAACGAACGCACGCACGATGAGCTCTCCTATGATGTCGCCCGGTTAACGCCAGGCGAAAATGCTGCTAACGCCACCGCACGAGAAGTGACAAAAGTCGGGTCACAACGACAAATGTGATTCGTCCTCTTCGGTTGTGTACCTACCGTCTCCTGCAGCTGGGCACGACGCTTGAGCACCTGGGCGGACATGCGCACACTCTTGGGAGGAAGGGCCTCAAACGCTCGGAAGAAGTCGCTGAACATGGACTGGCCCAGTTGCCAGAACTGTTGCTGCGTCTCGCTCATGCCGGCCCCTTCGAAGACAGCACTATTGTTGAACTTGAAGTAGCGTGTCGGCGGCTGCAATACACAAATCTCACATTGAAATGGGAAACAACGCGGGAGGAGGGGAAGGGACGCTGGCAGGACTAAACCAAAGGGGCCAATCCGTCTGCACCAGGCGCACATACCACTCCGGCGGCCGGCTGGAAGGAGCAGATGTTCTCGTCCTCGAGAGCGGCTAGGACGGGCGGCGTGGAGGCGTCGGCAAAGGTGAGCACGGGCACGATGTTCTTGGCCAGGTCCTTGGCAAATAGGGAGACGACCTCGTTGAGCTCGTAAGCCACCTGCGGCCCCAGGCGAGTCTCGCTGCTCTTGACCACCAGACAGACGGCGTCCACGCGGTCGCCGCCGTCGCCGCTTCCCGCCTCCTGCTGCGAACTCCCGACGCTCTTCTGGTTGAACCACTCGCCGATGAACCTGCACGCACGTAGCTAGACGCCGTCAAGCAGTGTTCAGCCGCAAACAAGTTATCGAAGCTTCCTCTCCACCGACCATCACTAGAGTAGGCTTACATTTACTCCCTGCAACTCTGCACTTCCAGCTTCCTTTTCATCCCGCTCCACCCCCACCCCCCCCCCCCTTCCCAAGGCTGATTGACTTGACGCATACATGGGCATTGGTAGATACTGCACCAACCGTCTAGTTTCCGCGTCGCGAAGCAGGCCGTCCGGGTCGCCAAATCCCGGCGTGTCCACTATGGTGAGACGGTAACCGAGACGACTACCATGTAGTGTGTAGGCGGTGACCCATTTGGTTTTGCTCTTGGTCTCTTTGACAGTGCAGCTTTCCTCGATCTCGTCCATCTCGGTCACAAGGCGGAAGCGGAAGGAGTCGGTGGGTCGCACCTGCATGTATGGCAGTGAGTACGCGCTCTTCATGAAATCGATGCGTTCCACTATACAGTACGCGCGGCGCATGGCTGCGAATGTGTGAACGAGCGAACGGTCGAGCGAGTTGAACAGTGACAGTGGTCGAGTGGGTGTCCACGTATGTATGGTAGGAAACAATTTTGGAAGTGCAGCAGAGTTAGTTGCAGCCTGGGTGGAACCTCGTAAGCGTAGTTGACCATGGCGTTGAGCAGAGTGGTCTTGCCAGAGCCAGTGCCACCCACAAGCAGCAGCACCCTCTCCCCCATTTCTTTCGGGTCGCGACGGAGCCCAATAGAGAACTGCCGGACGCCGCCCACACCCTCCCCAGCCTTGAACTGGCAGTGGATGAGCTCGCCGTGCCTTCGCGGACTGAAGACCTGTGTTCCTCCCCACTTGGTGTCCGTCACCCGCTTCGACTCGGCCTTCAGCAGCAGCGCCAGACGGTTTTCCCTGTCGGTAGTGACCTAGAGGTGGGAAGAGCGACGCCTGCTTTTGAATGTCAAACGGCAGTGGACCGCGAGACAAATGGGTGAGCCTACGGTAGCTGTGAAAGGTCCCAGGGGAGAGAGGCCAGCCGAGCAGACGAGCTGAAGGGCGAAGGAGTAGCTGGTCCGCTCCTTCAGCCCGCCCACGATGCATGCGTTGGCGCTGCACGGCTCCCTCGATCCCAGCCACTTGTCAGATACACTGCCACCGTCGTCGCTGTGCTCCTGTACCCACACGCGCCACTCGCGCTTGTCCTCCTCCTCTTCCTCCAGCTCTTCATCTTTCCCTTCGTAGCCTACAGACACGAACAACACCAGGGACGCAGTCAGATTCTATACCAATCTCCGGTATTACAAAATTGAGTTTGCCTGATTGACATTGCAAGGAGTTGCGGTATTTTGCAAAGTGCAAAAACTCGCTGCACTTGTTGTTCCACTTCTCGAGTTGCCATTCGCAAGAGGGTATTTCGGGTTACTGTAACTCGCGAAATTCAAATTTTTGAATCTCGACTCCTCTCAACGCAATTATCAGTGAGTCGAGACCTATTGAGTGAACCAAAGATCGTCTCTCCGCGAATTTCCTACGAAAATATCAATTTTCTCAGTACGTGTTTTACCAATTGAACAAAAAAATTTGTGTGCCATGAAAGAGCACGTCGCGAGCTTTAAAGCGAGCAATCGCACGCCTCTCTACGACGTAAAACGAGCGAGTTAGGGCCGCTTTGCTGTTTGGACCTTTGGGTTACTGTAGCTCGCGAAATTCAAACTTTTGAATCTCGACTTCTATTAACGCAATGATCGATGTGTCGAAGCTTATCTAACGAGCTCAAGATCCCGTCTCTACAACGGAAGACGAGCGAGTAAAGAGAAGTTTTGCTTTCGAACCTTTGGGTTACTATAGCTCGCTAAATTCAAATTTTTGAGTTTCGACCAATAGAAGGACAAATGATCAGTGTGAGTCAAGAGCTATCCAACAAACTCAAGATTACGCTGAGCGAGTTAGAGCGATGGTAGTGTAAAATGTCAAGAATGTTGCTTTTCGTGGTGCGTGTTTGCGTAACTAAAAAATTTTAATGCCAAATGAAAGAGCACGTCGAGAGCTTTCGCCTGACGTGTGGTCGCCGCTCTACGACGTAAGACGAGAGAGTTAGAGCCATTTTGCGTTTAGACCTTCGGGTTACTGTAGCGCGCGCAATTCAAACTTTTTGAATTTCGAAGTCTCTGAGCGACCTTCCAGCAAGTCGAGACCTATCCATAGAACCAAAGATCACCTTCCTACGACTTTCCAACACCGAGATCTAAGAGCGCAACGCAACCAACAGACGCACGAACGAACAAACGAACGAACGAACGTGCGCAGGCACGAAGAGCTCTCGTAGGGGATCGCCCGGCTGAGGCCGGGCGAAAAAATCGCTGTATGTTCATCAACATATGTATCCTAAGTGACTGTAGCATATTTTCGCGATACCAAGAGATCAAGGCCACCTCGACTCTTTCACCCACCCCACGTCGCTGTGCTGCGAAGACGCTTCCACTCCAGCTCCACCGAGTCGAAGTAGACGCTTTTGACTCGAAGGTGCACCACATCGCCCAACGGGGCGGGCAGTCGGTACTGGACGAAGCGGCCTTCCCCTCCGTCGTACTCCTACTGTGATGACATGGTCGGGCGCCTGTTCGCCCGGAGTCGTCTTGAGGAGGCAGCGATATAGGCATTTGCTGTTGCTCCCTTCCTCCGCGGTGGTAGCAAGGAAGAGCGCGATAAAGCGGTCGACGACGTCTCTTAGTCCCTCTCTGGCCTCCTTCGTCTTGTGCCAAGGGGTGGCCTTCTACATGGGCGGTCAGTTAGCGAGTCCAACGCCAGTGTACACAGTCAGGTCGGCAGCGGCAGAAACTCGTCAACCACCAACCTTCTGCTGGGCGGCATCGCTGCTCGACATCACGACGATTGGCGAGAAGTCGTGAGGAACCCGTCCCACCTTAACCGCCTTTCCGGCGGCCACCGCCAGGTGTTTGACCTTTGCCACTAACCCACTGTTGGTGTCGGAATCTCGAGCTCTTCCGTCCACGTTCTCGTCTTGGACGGGCTGAACAACAAGCGCGAAGGACCTTGAATGCACTAGTGCACACGTGAACAGACAGTCTCAACAAGCAGACGCATAGGTAAGCTTGAAGGGAGATTCAAAGCACCTCTGAAGGATTATGATCGTCCAATGGCAGTGTCGTTGCCACCCAATTGCGGCAGAATTGCTTGGCTGCTCTGTAGAAGGGGTCGCGGAAATCGGCCAGATGGAAAACGAGTCGCAATTCCTGAAATATGTATGTATTGGCATACCTGTAACGCTGGGGGTGGGGGGGGCGGTTAATGAGGTATAAATGGGACGACGCCCACTCTCTCCGCTTTTTGCCGCCTCAGCGCGGCGAGGATGTATTATAGGATGACAATGTCTGTCTGTCTGTGTGTCCGTCCGTCCGTTCGTGGCACCGAAGTAGCATATGCGACATATGTGGTCAAGTAGAGTCGAGGTGGCTAAGATGCCGCGCGGATCCCATGTCCGTTTCTGTTGTGCCTAATTTCGCATTTTCGAGATATTTACCAATCAAAATATGAAATGTCGAAAACCGACTTTTTCGCCTTCTGAGGTAGCGGCGAAATTTCTTCAGAAATGGCAAGGGCATAGACCGCGGACAATTTGTAACACAAAAGAAAATTTTTGCAAATGTGTAATTTGATAGAAATACGCAATTATTTGTCAAAATTTCTTAAATTGACAAAAATTGAACGTCGTTTATTGACTAATGTGAATGCAGAAGTGGAAAGGTCGTATGCCAATAAGAATTTGTGACATAGCTTTACAGTTTTAATAAATTGCATTTTAGAGATATTTAGAATTAAAGCACAAAAGTTTCAAATTTTTTGTCTGATGGCCTAGCGGCAATATTCTTCAGAAATGGAAAGGACATAGACAGCGTATAATTCGTAATGCAAAAGAAAGTATTTGCAAATGTGAAATTTGATAGAAATACGCGACTATTTGTCAAAATTCATCAAAATGACAAAAATAGAACGTCATTTATTGATGAATTTGAACGCAGAAATTGAAAGGTCGTAAGCCAATAAGAATTTGTGACATGGTTCTACAGCTTTGAAATATTGCAATTTAGAGATATTTACACTTAAAATATAAAAAAGTCGAAAATCGATTTTGTCGCCTGATGGATTAGCGGCGAAATTTCTTCAGAAATCGAAAGAGCATAGACCGCGGATAATTTGTAACACAAAAAAAATTGTTTGCAATTGTGGAATTTTATAGAAATACGCCACAATTTGCCAAAATTCTACAAATTGACAAAAGCGTCAATACCCAGAAATGCGCACACCAAACGAAATTCCTAGTAGAGAACGACTGCACCAAACAGTTGGCAAGTTTTTTGTTCGATGTGGCGTATTCCCACAGGTATAAAACTTCAGATGAACGGCGTCGTATCATGCCGATACCATATAGCGAACGCGGCGATATCACTGAGCTTTAGATCAGTTGTAGAGACAACTGTATCGTGGTAATAGCTGCATTTGAATTGTGGTACACGTTTTCAAGATACCTTCGCTAGATGCGGCTAATTGTATCGAATGAACACACTAAACTGTTCACCAAGATTTGACAGACACAAAGCATAGGTTGAACTTTTTTCACACCACAGCTTGTTGGCTGCGGGCCCGATGCATCCACACAAAGATTTGTTGAAGTTTAAGCTGCTTAAAATTGTCGAAATTTTTGAAATTCTGACAAAAACTTGCAAATATACCTAAATTTTTAATTATAAAATCTAGAACTATTTGTAAATATGAAACTATGCCCGAACAAACTATGCAAAGACATTTTGAAATTTAAGCTATTTGAAATTATTAAATTTTGGAAATTTGAACAATACCCTCGAAAATACCCTAATGTCGTTAATAAAAAATCTGAAACTGTTCGTTCAATGCTTGGTAGAATATGGTTCATACAATCGTGCAAAGAAAGTTTGAAATTTAAGCTGTTTGAAATTGTCGTAATTTGGGAATTTTGACAAAAAACCTTGAAAATGTCCCAAAATTTGTTAATTATAAAATCTAGACCGAGTTGCTAAATACTTGGCAGCCTATGCCCGACACAACCATGTAAAGAAATTATGAAATTTAAGCCGTCTGACATTGTCGAAATTTGGGAATTTTGACAATACCCTTGAAAATATCCCTAATTTCATTAATTATAAAATCTGAAACTATTTGATAAACGCTTGGCAGACTATGCTGGACACATCCGTGAAAAGAAATTTTGAAATTTAAGCTGTTTGAAATTGTCGAAATTTGTGGATTTTTACAAAATCCTTAAAATACCCTAAATTTCATTAATTATATTCACTGAAACTATTTGCTAAATACTTGGCAGACTATGCTCGATACAGCCGTGCAAAGAAGTTTTGAAATTTAAGATGTTTGAGCAAAAGGAATGACAAAATTTTTGTTGTAAAGCGGCAGAATTGAGAGGATTGTCAAAATTTGAGCTGTTGAATTTGTGAAAAAAACCCTTGAAAATATCACATAAATTATAAAACTGAAACTATTGAGGGGGTGTTTGTTTTTTTGGGTTTTTTTTCGAATTATAATCGCTGAACCTATATGCTAAATACTTGGCAGACTATGCTCGACACACCCGTACTAAAGTATTTTGAAATCTAAGCTGTTTAAAATTGTCAAAATTTGGGAATATTTACAAAAACGTTGAAAATATCCCTAATTTCGTTAATTATGCTCTCTGAAACTATTTGTTAAATACTTGGCAGACTATGCTCGATACATCGGTGCAAAGAAAATTCGAGATTTAAGCTGTTTGAAATTGTCGAAATTTGGGAATTTTGACAAAACCCTTGAAAATATCCCTAATATCATTAATTATAAAATCTGAAACTATTTGCTAAATACTTGGCAGACTATGCTCGATACATCGGTGCAAAGAAGTTTTAAAATTTAAGCTGTTTGAAATTGTCGAAATTTGGAAATTTTGACAAAACCCTTGAAAATATCCCTAATATCATTAATTATAAAATGTTAAACTATTTGATAAATACTTGGCAGACTATGCTCGACACATCCGTGAAAAGAAATTTTGAAATTTAAGCTGTTTGAAATTTTCGAAATTTGTGGATTTTCACAAAATCCTTAAAAATATCCTAAATTTCATTAATTATATTCACTGAAACTATTTGCTAAATACTTGACAGACTATGCTCGATACATCCGTGCGAAGAAGTTTTGAAATTTGAGCTGTTTGAATTTGTCGAAATTTAAGAATTTTGACAAAAACCTTGAAAATATCCCTAATTTGGGGAATTCCAAAATCCGAAACTATGTCACAAATTTATCGCGTCTTATGCCCTTTCCATTTCAGCAAAAACTTTCTCGATACGACTTGTAATTAAAAGTGTCATTTTTTACATTTTCATATTTTAATTGTATTTATCTCGAAATAGCGAAATTAGCAACAGAAACGGACAACGGCACGTTACTCAGCGCATTCGACTCCATCGGGTGGCACTAACCGTCATGTCCCCCCAGTTGTTCTGACACACACAGACGCACCGGACAATAGCGTCCGTATATAATAGACTCGCCGCGCTGGGGCGCGGCGAAAAAAGTTCTCGACGCGCTCTTTCATTTGGCTTTAAAGTTTTTTCAAGTTACGCAAACACGTACCAATCTCATACGTCTTAAAAGCTATTGCTCAAAAATGTAAACTAGAATACATCTGAATACGTTTTGGAGAAATGTTACATGAAGAGATGATTACCCAAACAAATACTTTTTTAACTGTGAATTTCGATAAATATTATGTCATTCCTTTTTCCAACAAATTGCAAAATAAGATATCATTTTAAAAATCTTAGTAAAACATTAAAAATTAATAATTTTGTTTGCAAGTAATTGCACTTTTTATATTAGTTATGCTAATATAATATAGTTTTTTAAAATGGTGGCTGTAGTTCAGCTGGTAGAACACCGGATTGTGGTTCCGGATGTCGCGGGTTCGAGCCCCGTCAGTCACCCCATTAATTATCAAATAATAATATATTTTTAAAAAATTGATTCAGCAAAGAACGTTAGAATAGTAAAAAAAGTTTTTAAGCTGAGATTTTTGCTGAATTTTTGTGTTTTTCTACATTTTTATCATTAAAACGGTGATTTTGGTAAGAATTTGTAAAAAAATTTGCCAAATCCGGTAAATTTAAGGCAAATACTACATATATCCATTTTGAGAAAATTTTAAGATTTTTTTTGCTCAAACTTCATCGTAGCGGTAGCCGTAGCTGTGGATGGTTTTTATAATTATTGGGTTTTGGGGGTTGGTTTTGATTTTTTTGCGGAGTTGGGAGATGTGTTGGTCGAGGGTGCGGCTATTTGGCATGTGGTCGTAGCCCCAGCAAAAGTCAAAAAACTCATCGCGCGAGATGGCATTATTTTTATTTTAAAGAGGCAAAATGAGAATTTTTATATCGCGGGGAGTGAGCACGATTTTTTGTTTATTCTGAGTGGCGAGCAGTTTATTTGGAGATTTTGAGGTCAGAAAGTTGGAATTCTGCCCACTTTTTGGGATTTTTTGGTTAATTTTTGGCTTTTTCGGCGATTTTTTGGCGTCTTTGCAGGGCGTGGATGCGGGCGATGAGGGCTTTTTGAGCCGAAAGGTTTGATAATTGGTAAGCCATCAGTTCTTAGTCCCAGCCCCAAAACTGTATCGATTTCTTCGGATTTAGCGCTGTATGAACAAAATCGGCACTTCCGGATTTTTTTTCCGAATTGCGCGACAGACATCGTAGCCGCTCATGCCCGGCATCATGATGTCGAGGGAGACCATGTCCGGCTGAATTTGCGAGAATTTTTCTACTGCCGCTTTGCCGTTATCGACGGGGAAAACTTCATAATTTTCATCGCTAAGTTTCCACGATTGCTTCGCGGGTCAATTTATCGTCTTCTGCTACGAGATTTTCATGGTTTAAGTCTTTTTACATTTTAGTTTAAAAATAAAGTGAGCGCCGATTTTTGATTTTTTTAAAAATAGGTCGCCGCCGTGAAGTAGCGCCAGATTTTTTGCCAGAGCGAGCCCGATGCCGGCACCGGCGTTGCCGGTGGTGAGCGAGTTATCGAGCCGCGTAAATTTTTTAAAATAAATTTGCTTTTGCCGGCTGGAATGCCTGCGCCTTTGTCGGCAACTTCGACTTCTAAAAAGTATCCATTGATTTTTGAGGAAATTTTAAGATATTTGCCATCGGCAGCGTATTTTTCTACATTGCTTATGATTTGTCAAAATTTGCTCTAAAATATCGGGGTCTAGCCGGACTTTTTGCGGCGTTTTGAGATCAAGCTCGAGAGCGATTTTTTTTCTTTGTAGTAGTGAGGGAAAATTGGTCAATGATTTTTTTTGATAATTTCGTCTGGCGCGATATTGGCGTGGTGGAGTTTGAGTTTGTTTCGTTGTTGGCGGGCAAAAGTGAGGACGTTGTGGATCATGCGGGTGAGCCGATTGTTCTCAGAGTCGACTATTTTTAGGCAATTTTTGGCTTTTTTGTGTTTTTTTTGCAAATTTTTTTTCGGCAAATTCAGTGTAGAGGGGAATGTTGGTGAGCGGTGTTTTTAACTATGCGAAACTTGATTGACAAAATTGACTCGTTTGTTGGCTTCCGAAATGTGATTACTGAATTTGTAGAAAAAATAGAAGGAAAAAAGGGAAAGAGCGCACCAAGCGCGATGATTGCAAGAATTTTTGCAAAATTGAGTTATTTTTTTTTGCGCCATGAGCGGAATAATTACTGGCAACTGATAAAAATTCCAGCGGTTCAGTCAATTTTATTTCAACTTTATGGAAATTTTTGTTATTTTTGGCGTTTTCGTTGCGATTTTGCTCGAAATTTAGATTTTTCGTTGCGCCCCAGCGGTAAATTATCTGTGAATTTATGTCTTTTAGCAAAAAATTTTGATTTAAAAAATGATTTTGTCGTTTTGAGTAATTATTTTCTGAAAAATCAGGCAAAAGTGTGATAATTTTTGCCAAAAAAGCAGTCGGATTTAAAACGATACAAACTAAGTTGTTATTTTCATGTTTTTGCCAAAATATTAGCCGTGTTTGTCTGCCAAAATGCCAGTGAAACCAGCCGGAATTCGTTTTTTGTTCGATTTTTTGCGCTTTTTGACTTATTTTAATTTTTGAGCTGCGAAAAATTTGTTTTTTGCCACTTTTTTGCGGAATTTGGACATTTTTTTCACTTTCTGAGCTTATTTGACCCAAATTGAGGTTTTTTCCGGGTTTTTGCCACAAAATTGATGTGTAATTGAGGATTTTTTTATGGTTTGAAGAATTTTGTTGTGGTGAAAATAAGATCTTTTTTGCCGTCAATGACAAAAATATATTTTACCATCGGCAAATTATTTATTTTTCGCTGCCAAGCATAAGATAAAATATTCCGGCTTTCATCGATTCGAGACGAAAAATCCCGCTCAAGTTCAGAAATATATTTTTTAATCGGAAAATTTAGCGCGCTTAATTGATTTTTGACACTTTTTTCTCAAATTCTGAGCGTAAGTTTCCCTTTCCTGCTTTATAAAATTATGACCAAACGATGCTAACAGCAGCAACGGAAAAATGGTCAATATCAGAAATGGAAAATTAATGCCCGCCTGCTCATTTTTTATTTACTTTCATTAAATATATACTTTTTTTGGAAAAAAGTATCAAAAAAACTTTTATTTATTTTAAATCCTTGCTACACAAGTCTTTAAAAATGCAAAAATTTGCTTTGATATGTTTCATTTTCATAAAAATCGTTAAATTCGGTTAATTACAAACTCATTTTAGTTTATACCAATACCACTAAGAACTTACGCCGTTGATCTTGGGTAATATGCTAATAGTGATTAAGATGCCTGAATGGCAATAATGTAAAAATAAGATGCAAGTGGTATTAAGCAAGCAGTATTAGAAATTCAGATAGATTTTCCCCCTTTTTTTAGCGTATTTTACTCCTTCTTTTTCCAAATCATTGCTCAAATCCGAGTAGCCGGAGCGTTGGCTTTTCATTTCATTTCGTTTTGTAGCGCAAATATTTGCGTTGTTTGTTCCAAATTTCCTTTTTTACAATATTTTTTGCGTCTTGTCTGTTTTCTTCAGCCAATTTTCCAAGCTTTTTTGATTTTAAAACTGCAGAATTGGTAGATAAATACTGCTGATTATCCTGCAGCAACTTCTGCGCCTCTTTGACCTTGCCCTTATCGTGCGATGTCTTATCGCCTGTTCGCTTTGGCGGTTGGCGATTGTATTTACTGCCGGACTCGATGAACATTTTTATCAATATTTTTTCTAACCATCTCATCATCTTTCACATACGAGACCAACAGCGGCTGCGCCAAACTTTTCTTAGCGTTATCATTCATATTCCACACAAGAAATCTTTGCGCCCTCCAGCTCCTGACGCCCGCTATGACCATTTACAAGCGGTTCGACCTCCGCCTCGAAAGCAAATACCGCTCCTGATTCTCATAAATCTGGTTCAAACTGTAGTGAAAATCTCATTATTCTCGATCACAGCATCATCGCGCCCAATCGCCTGAATAATTTTCACATGCTTCGGCACCGTAATTTTATTTCAATATCCTGCGCCGTCACCCTAAACATATCGCCCAACTCATTCTCAAAAACCTTCACCAAAGCCGACGAACTCTCGATAAACGAATCGCGTGCGATTGCTGGAAAAAGCCAACTTCGTCATCAAATCCTGGTTGTAGCCACCGCCAATGCCGACCGTGCTCACCGTGATGCCCTCCTTCGCCAGCGAAACTCCCAACTCTGCCAACTCCGATGGCGACGAAGGACCGACATTCGCCAGTCCATCCGAGAGCAAAATCACCCGATTTACATTCCTCCTCTTTAAAAACTTCCGCAACTCCTCAGCGCCCTTGCTCACACCGGCAAAAAGCGCCGTGCTGCCGCCGGAGCGGATCTGGTCGATCTTGCGCCGGATCGACTTCTTATCGCTCAACTTCGTCGCCGGAACAATCACCTCCACCGCATTGCTATAAGCCACCACCGAAATAATGTCCCTTTTGGTCAAAGTCTTTATCGCCTGCTTCGCCGCCTCACGCGCATTATCGATTT
>JASAMZ010014326.1:0-17906 GCA_030248115.1 Linhomoeus sp. GSCO2_2 | reverse complement strand
GTGTACTTCGTTCAGTTACGTATTGCTCTCTGCTACTTAGGCCTTTGTGCCCAGTTTTCTTAAGCACATAGACCCTTGTAGCCAATATAACGCTTGGCACATAGGACATTGTTGGCTTTTCAGAACTTTGAAGGTGTGTATCTCCATACCAGTAGTCAGCGCGCACTTAGGGCTTTGTGGAAAGCAGCGCCAAAATCACATAAGCCTTTGGGTACCAATAACTCCATTTCGACGGAGAATCGTTACATCAGCCCTTTTGGCATGAGGGCGATTTTTTGGAGCTCATCCGTTTTTTCGCCAGCCTCAGCCGGGCGAACCCCTACGAGAGCTTTTCGTGCGTGCGTCCGTCCGTCCGTTCGTTCGTTCGTGCGTCACGCTCTTAGATCTCAGCGTTGGAAAGTCGTAGGAAGGATTAGTGTGACGAAACCTATTCAACAAACTCAAGATCGTCTCTCTACGACGGAAGACAGCGTCAGATAAGTTTTGCGTTTTGAACTTTTGGGTTACTGTAGCTCGCGATAATCAAACTTTTAAGTTTCGCGAGTTAAGTAACCTAAAAGTCCATAAGCACGAAACGTCTCTAACTCGCTCGTCTTACGTCATAGAGCAGCGAATGACACGTCAGGTGAACGCTCTCGACGTGTTCTTTCATGCGGCAGCAATTTTTCCATTACGCAAGCACGCACCACGGAAAACGACATTCTCAAGATTTTGTTACGAGGTTTCTCAAACTTCGTCAAGTTTTTGTCACTTTTATTAAAAGCGCTGCTGGTAGTTGTAAGAAGGATCTTCTTGCTGATAAGCCGAATCTCGGGCAAAATCAATATTGCTATGCAAAACCCTCTTGCAAAAGGGGAGCTGCGTAAAAACGGAACAATACCACGGGCGATGAGCTCTCGCACTCTCTGCAGAAAGAACGCAACTCTTTGTCAGAATACAAACTCGACTTTTTAATACCGGAGCTTGTTCTTTGGAGGTGTGGGGGAGGGCACAGCATACCTGTAACGGTTGGGGGCGGGGAGTCCCCGCCCCCCTGGCCGGAGATCTGCCCCCCCCCCCCCCCCCCCCCCCCCCCCCCCCCCCCCCCCCCCCCCCTTCTCCGCCGACCAACATTCAAAATAGTCAAAATTGTTGTCTGCGGCGCTTAAATATGGTCAAATTTTGCTTGCGGCGCTATATTTAGGCTGTTTTTTACAAAAATTAAGCGATTTTTGGCACTTCTACCCTATTTTTCAAAATATTCTTATTTTTTGACAACTTTTTTTAGGTATTTTGACCACCCCCCCCCCCCCCCTTACCCCCTCCCCCTCAATTTGAATTTACCCCCACCTCCCTTCCGCCGGGTGGGGGGGGGGGGGGGGGTGCGCCACAGGTATGTGGACACAGTACTATTGGGGTGTGGTGGGGGGGGGGGGGGAGATTGGGTACTAGGAGAAGGTTACTAGAGGATTGTCGACATTCCTTGTAGCGTTTACGTTGAACATGAGCGACAGTCAGAAGGAAACTCGACTCACTTTGCATCCAAGGTACGACAACGTCCGTGACGTTTTCGCGGTGGAATTTCCGAAGCCGGTCGTACGCCGAGCCGATGAACCGATCGTGATGATTGGGGCGATTGTTGTGTGTCACGCTAATTTTGAAGTCGACGTCTCGACAGGGCCGGCGGCAGTCTCTAACGCAGGCGGCAACTTGGGCAGCGTCGGTGTAGTTCGTGACGCAATTGTGGTGGACGTCGGTGTGGCACATCTGATAGAGAAATGTTCTTGCGAGTTGCGCTTCCAACCAACTTCGATACCTCGCGTTTCAACACCTCAAGGGCGAAGCCGGCCTCGGACGAGTTGCGCAAGAAGCGTCTGTCGGTCGGTATGTGGCACCTGCATCGACTGACCGCGTGCTCAAATTGGCACTCGTGCATGCAGGCCCCTCGAGTGTACTGCTCGGGATGTTCCAGCCGAAGCATCTGCAAACAAGAGCGAGCTAGCGAGGTGTCTTCCTAAGGCAGTCCTAGAGTAAGATGCGTGCGCTCGTTCGGTCTTTGTTTTCGTGCTGCGCCGCCCCGTCACTACACATGTAATCAGGGTGGCCAATAGAAACTTAAACTAGTTTTAGCTACAATCAGTTAACTGAAACTAAAACTGAATCGAAACTCGCGCGGATTCCATAACTGAAACTGAAACTGAAACTGAAACTCACAGTTTAGTTTCAGGTGCTTTTTGGCACTCCGCTTTGCAAAAGCAGGAGTGCTATAGGGGGCGTCGGATTGAACAGAATCATCTTAACAGCTTTTCTCGCGCTACACAAATCGGATCGCCAAGCGGTTTTTTGCGTTAGATAGGTTGAGTCGACGCGCAGCCTGGACAAGAAACTAGAAAATTCCGGTGGTGGCAGAATTTTGCGAAATTTCAAAAATTCAAATTTTTGCTAAGTAAAAAAAAAAACAATAGCCCATAACTTTCGCAAAAGTGGGCCGATTTTGACGATTTTTGGATATGTTGTAGGCCTTTGGACCCTCTAGGCGGAATCACCGAAACGGGCTCCCTGGGTGGTCCGACGCGGGAGTACGGTAGGAAATTTGAATTTTCAAAAAATTTTCGGCCCTTTAAAAAATCGTAACTCGAGTTTGCGACGGTGGATCGTCGCCAAATTTTAACTCGTCCTGGAGCATTATATTACCTTTCATTTGAGACCAAAATCGCCGAGATCGCTTGTGTCGTTCGGGAGATCCGCGGTGGCAAAAGTGCCGGGTCCCAAGCGGAAAATTCGGATTTTCGACTTTGGGTGGATTTTTGTGTTGGAAGGCGTGCCTTTAGCGGCAAATTGATAATCGCAACGTGTTCTACGTCAAAAGTTGGTCTAGACGAAGTGTTTTGCCCATTCTGAGGTACCGTACCCCGGCCGCGCCGAATTTTTGAATCCTGGGGTCAAATTTTCGAAATTGAGTTAGAAGTTGTTTTGGGGTTTCCGACAACGCTGAACACGAATTCGGCGTTCGTTTTGCGATTTGGGACGTCTTTACTCTGATTTACGCCCCGGCCGGCTAAAAATTGGGCCCCGGGGTCGAATTTTCAAAATTGAGTTGACGGTTGTTTCTGGGCTTTCTGAAGCCGCAGAACCCGAATCCGGCGTTTGTTTTGCAATTTGCGGTGCAGTTACACTGCTTTCGGCGCCAGAGAACACACCCAAAACATGTCCAAATTTGTCCGAACATGTTCAGACCTGTTGTCCAATCATGTTCAAACTTATCCAACACGTCCAAACACGTCCAAACTTGTTCGAACATTTTCGTTGACACTGAACAGGAATCCGGTGTTTGTTTCCATGAAGGCTAATTACCGAGTAGTGAGTCGAGCGACCAGTCTGCTTTGCTTCGGAACAAGCGGAGTGCCACCCTGAAGGTCCCCTTCAGCGTTAAACTAGTTGGCACTCCGCCCCGACGAAGTCGGCGGAGAGCAGTAGGCAACCGGAGGGAACAAGGTTTCTACGTGCTCGCTTAACTTTCGCTAGGAGTAACCGATTTTGAAACGGTTTTTTGCGTTCGATAGCCCTGGTGGATGCGCAGGCCGCGTGCTATATGAGAAAATTCCGGTAATGGAAAAATTTTTTGAAAATTCAAAAATTCAAATTTTTACTAAGTAAAAAACATTGTTTGTGCTCCCATTTTCGCAAAACTTGATCAAAATGCACCATTTTTTGATATGTTGTAGCTGATGGGGAGGCGGGCCAGAGATTTCATTATTTTGGACGCGGCACGGCCGGGTTACGGTAGATTCAAATTTTGAGAACCCGATTCCGGCCGTTCAAAAAATCATATCTCGCGATTTACTGGGCGGATCGGGCTGAGATACAATTTCCGGCCGGCGTCTGGATGTGCTCTTTCATTTAAGACCGAAACCGGCAAAATCCATCCAGCCGTTCGTGAGCTATGCGGTGCCAAAAGGTTTCCGTTGGGGACCAAATTTGGGGATTTTGGGATTTGGCCGTTTTTTTCGCCGAAACGCGTGGTTCTACCGGGAAACGGACACCGCCAATCGATTCTACGCTAAAATTTGGTCCGGAAAGGTACTTATCGGTTTTTCGATCTACCGTAACACGGCCGCGTCGAATTTTTGAATCCCGGGCCGAAATTTTCAAAATCGAGTTGACAGTTGGTTCGGGGGTTTTCGGGGTCGGGGAGTTCGAATTTCGCGTTAGTTTTGCGATTACTGTTCACTTTCGACCCTCTTCGGATGGTTTAGGGTGGGTTTGTGGCAAAAATTTGAAATCCCGGGGTAGTATTGAGGTGTAGCGGGACCGTCGAAACAAGTTTGGACCAATAGGTTTAGGGCCTTTTGACACCGGTTGTGTGCTTGCGAGCGCTCTTGGAGATGGCGAGCGCCATAATTGTTGGTTTGAAATGCCGCGGTGGTGTCACCCTTATGTGCTTTGCGAAGTCGGGCTCCTTGCCTGTTTCAGAAGCGCCATCTATTAGCGGGCTTCTTTCCCGCTCGGTGCACAGATGCGTCCTTGTGCGCGCGGCTGACCATTTGCCAGTGCATGGCCGTCGTTGTCGCGATGAAATCGCCGCGCGTGTGTGTGTGCCTCAAGCTAATACGCCACGTAGCACGCAATGAACGACCTACGAGCGAGCGGACCGCCGGCACGATGGAAGTAGAGGTGTTTCAGGTATTTTCAGGTATTTTCGGAAATCGCTGCGCGCTCCATCCAGCAGATCCACCATATAGCCAGGCTTAGGTCTCCCGTGGTGTTGTGACGTCACTCGCGTCTCTTCTGGGAGGGAGTGAAGGAGCGAGCGCGCGGTGCCCCGCAGCGCGCGGTGATAGCATCATTTACCTCAGTACATGTGTACAGGTGTATGGGTGTGTGTACAGGTGTGTACACCTCAGTACCGAAAAGTTCAGCTTCAGTGGGTGGTTTAAGCCAATCGGCGGAGTGCCACGTTGACACTCGCGGAGTGTCACGTTTAACTAGTTAAAGTTGGTAGGCAGGTTGTTGCCAGATAGAACGATGGACCGACCTTGAGATTGCGTACTGCCTTCTCAGCCTCGACACATTTTGTGTTCTGGCTGCTCGCCTCTTCCTTCAGATGAATGACGTGCTTCTCCAAGAGGAGGTACGTAATCATTCCGGGAGGAATCATGATTGTATGCGTTGAGAACGGCTGGTATCTCTCAAATACTCTCACCATGACGCCCTCATTGGGGGGCTGCTCCATTCCTAATAGTGGGTAGGCGTTCCAGAAATCCAGATACAGAAACAAATGTATTGCGTTTTGGCCATTGCGGCGGATCACAAACGGATCGCTGTGATTTTGTTGAATCAAGTAGCACTTTCCATGTTCGTGGTGGAACAGGGGCGTGACCAACAGTTTACGGCTGGGTTGGAATGCCGCTTCGCTAAACAGTAGAGCTTCCAGCATGAAGTAGTTTTCTTTGTACCCCACCTGCAATGTACGCTTTTGTTGCATCTATGTACCTATTATGGTTTGGCGCGGCAGCGCCAAACCATGATTGCGCACACAATCTGGAGAACTGTGCCGTCTGGAAGCGGCATACAGGCACGTTTAATCACGTCAAGTCTGTCCATCGCTTACCTGCTCACCGTTCATTGAACGCCTGTCTAACCTTCATGTAGTAGTCCTGAAGAGAACGTGGTACATAGTAGGGTTCCACCGTTGGCGCAATACTATCCGTCAATGGTAAAGAATAATTCGGCTTGTCTGGGGCAGCAACTGACTGCAAGGCTCGATCAACAAACCATTTGTTGTCACGAGTGTTAGAGAACCTCTGATTAACTCTGTGCCCCAAGACGGGGAAGTACGGATTTATGTGCTCGCTCTCCCATGCAGGGTCGATTCTGGCCTCATCGCGATTTAGCCTGAATGGCCATGACCCATACGCGTGCGAGAGAATCGTAGTGCGGCGTTTGCACAGTGTGTAACAGTGTTAGTGCTGATGTCTGAGCTTCGAAAGCTAGGCTTCGATCTTGAGCTAACCTGTGAATGTGGGTTGAGGGGCAGACTAGTACCTCCGGCATGGGCATTCCCTGCGGACTGGGCACAAAGCGGTAGGAAGTGACCATCTCATACTTCAGATAGTCGGCGACTTCGTCGGAAATGTACCACAGAGTTGCGAAGAGAGCGCCGACAATAATCACCGACCAGAGGGACTTCTCGACGCAGCTTGGAGCAAGGTACCTGAAGAACGTTCAGCTACATACATGACTCAGTCAGAGAGACACAGCTACGCGCAGAGCGGACTCGACTCCTATAGAGAATATACATACCACAGCCAGAATGTTGGGTGTAATACCGAACAAGCTTAGAGTAAAAACTGGGTACCCGATGATGGTTGATTGGCATTGTGTAGTGCGTCGTGCATTTGAGGAGTATATTCCATAGAGTGTCAGAATAGTAAGTCGAGCATTTCTTCGGGGAGTATCGCCGCAGTTACCTCGAGTTTCCTGAGAAAGTTTGTGTAATTGTTGGGCAATCGATGCCTGTAAGACGCATTGGTGGTGGACCATAAATGGATCAGGAATGTTCGCCGCAGGTTCACTTTGGAATGAAGAGGGTCTAAATGAGACGACGCCATTTTCTTTTGGGTCACAAATGCGGACGGTTACGGTACCGTTTCTGTAGATTGCAGAACCGCACAGTAAACAGAATTGCCGCGTTTCGTCGTCGATTGAATAGGTGGCAAAAACATACGTTGCCGGACACATCCATGGAAAAATATTGCTAAGTGTTAGCCATTGAAATTGCCGAAATCTGCCATGTTTGAAAAAAACCTCTAAAATATCCCTAATTTCGTGAATTCTAAAATCTGAAACTGCTGTATAATTACTTGACATACTACGCCCGATTCATCCGCGCAAAGATATTTTGAATTTTAAGCTGTTTGAAATTGTCAAAATTTGGCAATTTTGAGAGAAACCTTGAAAATATCCCTAAATTCGTTGATTATAAAATATAGAACTATTTTTTTATCATGCACACAAACATGCAAAGACATTCTGAAATTTAAGCTAATCGAATTTGTCGAAATTTGGGAATTTTAGCAATTCCCTTGAAAATATACCTAATTTCGTTAATTAGAAAATCTGAAACTATTTGTTAAATGCTTCGCTGACTATGCTCGATACATCCGTGCAAAGAAGTTTTGAAATTTAAGCTGTTTGAATTTGTCAAAATTTGGGAATTTTGACAAAACCATTAAAAATAACCCTA
This sequence comes from Linhomoeus sp. GSCO2_2, assembly GCA_030248115.1. Lineage (NCBI taxonomy): Eukaryota > Metazoa > Nematoda > Chromadorea > Monhysterida > Linhomoeidae > Linhomoeus > Linhomoeus sp. GSCO2_2. Next base: position 10,681 of record JASAMZ010014326.1, on the reverse strand, counting down.
ATTTCGTTAATTACAAAATCTGAAACATTTGATAAATACTTGGTAGACTATGCTCGATACATCCGTGCAAAGAAGTTTTGAAATTTAAGCTGTTTGAATTTGTCGAAATTTGGGAATTTTGACAAAATCCTTGAAAATATCCCTAATTTCGTTAATTATAAAATCTGAAACTATTTGATAAATACTTGGCAGACTATGCTCGATACATCCGTGCAAAGAAATTTTGAAATTTAAGCTGTTTGAATTAGTCGAAATTTGGGCATTTTGACAAAACCCGCGAAAATATCCCTAATTTCGTTAATTATAAAACCTGAAACTATTTGATAAATACTTGGCAGACTATGCTCGACACATCCGTGAAAAGAAATTTTGAAATTTAAGCTGTTTGAAATTGTCAATATTTGGGAATTTTGACAAAAACCTTGAAAATATCCCTAATTTCGTGGATTCCAAAATCGGAAACTATGTCACAAATTCATCGCGTAGTATGCCCTTTCCATTTCAGCAAAAACTTTCTCGATACGACTTTGAAATAAAAGTGTCATTTTTGACATTTTCATATTTTAATTGTAAATATCTCGAAATAGCGAAATTAGCAGCAGAAACGGACAACAGAACGTTACTCAGCGCATTCGACTCCATTGGGTGGCACTAACCTTTAGTTGGGTCTAGTTTTGTGACACACACGGACACACACACACACACACACACAGACCCACGAACGGACAATAGCGTCCGTACAAACATATGTGACGTCCAGAAGCCGCATTCGTCCAGAATCCGCATATGCGGCTTCTGGACGACGACGCGTCCAGTTTCCGCATAATGCGGATTCTGGACGCGGCGCCGTCCATAATCCGCCTTGGAGATCGGAGAAGCATGCTTCTGGCTCTGTATAAGTAGTTTGGACGTCCAGAATCCGCATTTCTTGAGCAAATACAATGTTACTATCATTGAAAGTATGATATATCCTTTGAAATTAGGCTATGCTTAGGCTCGCCCTGCGCCCACAGTGCACAAGAGTCAGTCGGCGTCGCAGTCTGGCGGGGTCGAAGCTTAGGCTTAACGCGACCGGTGACCGACTTCAGGGCGCGCGGAGCGCGCCCTGAAGTTGGTGGTCGCGCTAAGCCTCAGTTTTCGACCCGCCAGGCGCGACGCCGACCGAGTTTTAGTGCAAACTGTAAGTGGGGTGAACACTCCTCCATCTACTTCACCCCCTGCTCAGGCCTGCTGTGCGCCTCCGTCATGATCGCAAAGAAATGCTTATTCTGGACGTCCAGATTACGCATAGCGTGGTGGGTTATGGGTCTTCTTTCCAATGCGTATTCTGGACGCTGTGTCGTCCAGAAACGGCATTGTGCGGAAACTGGACGCCGACGCGTCCAGAATCCGCATTATGCGGCTTCTGGACGAATGCGGAAAGTGGACGCAACAGATATACTCGCCGCCCTGGGGGGGGGGGGGGGGGGGGCGGCGAAAAAATCACTTCCATACCAGTCGGCGAATCCATGGACCTCGGTCTTCAGAAAGAGGTCCGACAGACTCTTCTCGTTCTCTGGTGTGCGCTCTGTGGGCAGAAGCACCTTAGGCACCTTCTTCTTCTTCCTCAGATAGTCTTTCAGGGCTCGGTCGATCCTCCTGTCCAGGTCTTGGTCGAAGGACCTCCTCGGTTGGAATTTGCGTCCCTTTCTCTGGTGGCCAGTTTCGTCGGCTTCGTCGTCATTGCGTTCGCGAAAGTTGACGGTTGCTTTCCGTCCGGTCGAGCCCGAGATAGGCTCGGCGAATGGTGGATCGATCTCGATCACTGTGGACATTGGGAGTTAGTAGGCGCAACAGACACTTCAGTTTACTCGAGCATACAGCGTAGGTAATGTTACTGGCCTGTCATGCGCTCTAAGCGCAAGGACGTTCGGCCTGCGACTGTTCCAGTGGCGGACAGAACCCGTTTATGATCGGCGCGACGTATGTATGCGTCCGTCTACGAAGTTGTTCGGTTCCTACACCTGTAAACACGTGTAATATATGCAGACTGTAGTACACTGCGTGACAGAACCGGTGGAAGATTTGGGCGATCTTCTTTTGCATCGGGCAACATTTAAGAGCCGAAATTAAAATGTGATAAAAGTTTACACCCATTATAGAACACTGCCGCGCCCTACTTCCAGAGAAAACGTAAAACGAACATACAATACAAAAAATTTAACACGAGCTGGAACTTAAGTTTGTTCAAGTTTCGTTAGAATCGATGAACCGGTGCAGAAGTTATCCGAGTTCCCGATCAGTCACTTTAAAAAACCCTATACATTGTACAACATTTCAATGACAGGAGTTGACCAAGGTCAGGTCTTTGTGTGGCTCAAGCAGAGCAGGTGTCATTGTAGGTGTAGGTAGGCGTATCAACACAGTAACACACAGCGCAGTCAGTATGGTCAGTATGATCTTTCAATGTTCGCTGAGCCGAAGGCACTCCCTTCATCCTCTCACTCATTAAAAGCTTCTTCAGTCGGTTTCGATCGATGGCTTTCGTCTTCTGGACAATCTCCTTCCCATGTCTTCCAGCCAGTTGGCGTGCTTGGACTTTCTCAGCTGATGAAGCAGCACGCCCACAATGACGATTAGGAACTTCACTATGGAGACTGAGGGAGGATTGCTTGGGCAGTACTAGTGCAACAATTGGAGTACCCAGGCAAATTTATTTTACAAACGCGTTCGGAATCGTATCAAGCGCCTCTACAGTGGTGGTGCGTCATACCCATGACCCATGACTATTCACGTCCTTCTCAATCGCGCGGCTGTTGGAATCAAAGTTCACACTGAAAAGTCCGAGCGAATCATGGAATGCCCAAGCAATCCAATCGACAGTCCAATCCAGAGGCCGACTTGGCCACCGATGTCGCTCAAGAGGCCCGTGAAGGTCTGCGCTAGGCGCTGAAGTAGGCAAAATTGTGCTTACCGTATTTCCCCGATTAGAATACCGCTTATCTTCCCCGATTGGTACGGTGTCACACAGCCTACTTACAGTACGTACATGAGTATTCCTTACAACTGGTCGAAAATGCTCAGTCAAGTGTGTCTCTCGAAACCTGTTGCACTTCCACGTACTGCAGCTCGTCGTACCCAATGTACAAGAAGAGCTCATCCTCCGAACCCTTCGGTCGGCGTATTTTGGGCTCTTCTGTGAAAAACATGCGTTCCGAAGTTCCAGCAGAGGTAGAGTTGAAGTCGGCCGACCTCAGTTCTGAAGTTGTGCATGTTTTACTGAAGCGTTCCGCGCGCGAAGTCGAGTGCAAGGGTGTTTTTTTTAAATGTTCACATTTCTTTTTTGAATAACTTTTGCTATTCGGGACCGTTCCAGACAAGCTTTTCACATCTTGGGCAGAATACCTTGGGATTCCGTTTGTAAAAATTTTAGGTCATTAGGTTTTGCATTGCAGGAGATATGGCGGTACAAAGTTGGCAGACCGATTTCGTCGACTTCAGTGGCTTTGCCGCCCTATAACTTGAGCGTGGTAGGAGATATTGAGACGCCGCTTGCACCGTTGGAAAGCCAAGAAAATAAGCTTCAATTTGGTGTCTAATACGGCTGGATTGCTTTGCTCGTTGCTGTGAAAAGCGCAACACAACAGTCGTTGAAGACGCGAATTTTCTTCGGATCCATCCTGTTCAGCAGCTTCTCCACGTGATGGCCTCGTTCGGCCCGATTCGAGTGATGTGCCGTGAGCTGTTTATTGCGCAAACGACGCTTTTCTTGTCATTGGATACACCAAATTGAAGCTTATTTTCTTGGCTTTCCAACGGTGCAAGCGGCGTCTCAATATCTCCTACCACGCTCAAGTTATAGGGCGGCAAAGCCACTGAAGTCGACGAAATCGGTCTGTCAACTTTGTACCGCCGTATCTCTTGCAATGCAAAACCTAATGACCTAAATTTTTTACAAACAAAATCCCAAGGTATTCTGCCTAAGATGTGAAAAGCTTGTCTGGAACGGTCCCGAATAGCAAAAGTTATTCAAAAAAGAAATGTGAACATTTCAAAAAACACCCTTACATACCTATGGCCTCCAGCAGAGGTTGCTCACACGTCACTTGGCACTTCTGAAGGCTGTCGTTGACGCGGCCTCCATCGTCGTCGTCACCATCCAATCCGTGCCTCAAGCACCCTCCATACCCGTCGTCGAAATAGTGGTGTTCGAAAGCGGAAGTACTTGTTTGATTGAAAGGCTGCGCGATGCAAAGATCCCTGTCCATGCCATGCGGGTAACCTGACAGAAAATGGTGGCGCGCCGTGTTGCGACTATTGCTACCCAGGCCACACCACGGTTTCATGGTTCCATCCCTTGCTCACCCGTGCCGTTGACACAGTCGCCAATGCACTCGCTGAGGCTCTCGAAATGATTATTGGTCCGATGACAGCCGCTGTAGACGTATCGCTGACACTCTCGAGCTTCAGGGTCGAAGTAGTAAGCAGACTCTCTAGCGGTACACATTCGATTCGCCAACAGCCAAAGAAGTTTCAGACTTTCTTGTACCGCCTTGGTACTTCCCAGGCAGCTCAGTCCTCCTGAAAAGGTTGGAGACAATGTTTGTAAAGTGTCACTCTGCATTGTTTGTTATTTCGCTGCCCCCAGGGCGGCGAGTACAATGTATACGGACGCTATTGTCTGTTTGTCTGTCTGTCTGTCTGTCCGGAACAAACTAGACATGACGGTTAGTGCCACCCGATGGAGTCGAATGCGCTGAGTAACGCGCCGTTGTCCGTTTCTGTTGCTAATTTCGCTATTTCGAGATATTTGCAATTAAAATATGAAAATGTCAAAAATGACACTTTTATTTACAAGTCGTATCGAGACAGTTTTTGCTGAAATGGAAAGGGCATAAGACGCGATGAATTTGTGACATAGTTTCGGATTTTGGAATTCACGAAATTAGGGATATTTTCAAGGTTTTTGTCAAAATTAAAAAATTTCGACAAGTTCAAACAGCTTAAACTTCAAAGCTTCTTTACACGAATGTGTCGAGCATAGTCTGCCAAGTATTTATCAAATATTTTCAGATTTTGTAATTAACGTAATTAGGCATATTTTCAAGGGTATTGTCAAAATTCCCAAATCTTGACAAATTAAAACAGCTTAAATTTCAAAATTTCTTTGCACGGATGTGTCGAGCATAGTCGGCCAAGTATTTATCAAATAATTTTAGATTTTATAATTAACAAATCTTTAGATATTTTCAAGGTTTTTGTCAAAACTCCCAAATTTCGGCAATTTCAAATAACTAAAATTTCAAAATATCTGTGCGTGGATGTATCGGGCTGCTAAGCCCAGAAGAATAGGGCTTCGTCCCATTTAAACCCTTTTCAATAGGGCGTCGTCTCATTTAGACGCTTCTATTGCACTGTCCTCCTGCGACGAATTTCTCTGATCCATTTATGGATCAGCTGCCACAACTATAAGCGCAAAGTGTGCCTGCGGCGAATCTTCTGATCATTTGTAGATCAGGTGCCACGAACAACAAGCTGTGTGCGTAAAAAGTTCAACCTATGCTTTGTGTCTGTCAAATTTTGGTGAACAGTATAGTGAACTTTGTACACATCGTTAGCCGCATCTGGAGAAAGTGTCTTGAGAATGTGTTCCTTAATGCCAAGTGCACTATCCCCACGATACGGTTCTCTGTACAGCTGATCTGAAGCTCAGTGATATCGCCGCGTTCGCTATTAGGTATCGGCATGATACGACGCCGTTTATCTGATGTTTCTTACCTGTGTGAATACGCCACATCCAACAAAAAAACTTGCCAAAAGTTTGATGTGAGCGAATTCCTGTGTTCAGCGTACGCATTTCTGTTTCCGAGTGCACATTCATCGATAAACAGCTGTTCTGGCCATCAGACGAAAATCTCAATTTTGACATTTTTTTATTTTAATTCTAAATATCTCGAAATTGGAATTTAATAAAACTGTAAAACTATGCCACAAACTCGTATTGGCATACGGCCTTACCATGTCTGCGTTCAAATTCGATAAAAAAACGTTCTATTTTGTCGATTTATGGAATTTTGAAAAATAATCACGTATTTCTATTAAATTCCATATTTGCAAAAAAAATTCTCTTGCGTTACAAATTATCCGCAGTCTGTACTCTTTCCATTTCTGAAGAAATTTCGTCGCTATATCATCAGGCGAAAAAGTCGATTTTCGACATTTTCACATTTTGATTGAAAATATCTCAAAATTGCAATCTTTAAATACTGCAAAACTATGTAACAAATTCTTATTGGCATACGACCTTTCCATTTCTGCGTTCACATTCGTCAATAAATGACGTTGTATTTTAGTCAATTTATGCAATTTTGACAAATAATCTCGTATTTCTATTAAATTCCACATTTGCAAAAATTTCTTTTGTGTTACAAATTATCCGCGGTCCATGCTCCTTCCATTTCTGAAGAAATTTCGCGACTAGCGAATCAGACGAAAAAGTCGATTTTCGACATTTTCGAATTTTGATTGCGAATATCTCGAAAATGCGAAGTTAGCAACAGAAACGGACATCGGATCCATACTCAGCGACATCGACTCTACTTGACCACATATGTCACTGACTTTACTTCGGTGCGACGGAAACACACACACACACACAGACAGACAGACAGACAGACAGACAGACAGACAGACAGACAGACAGACAGACAGACACACACACACATTGTCATCCGTATATATGTTGCGTCCACTTTCCGCATTCGTCCAGAAGCCGCATAATGCGGATTCTGGACGCGTCGGCGTCCAGTTTCCGCATAATGCCGTTTCTGGACGACACTTCGTCCAGAATACGCATTGGAAGGATGAGGCACCATGCGTAATCTGGACGTCCAGAATCAGCATTTCTTTGCCATCATGACGGAGGCGCACAGCAGGCCTGAGCAGGCGGTGAAGTAGATGGAGGAGTGTTCACCCCACTTACAGTTTGCACTAAAACTCGGCCGGCGTCGCGCCTGGCGGGACTCAGCTGAGGCTTAGCGCTACCACCAACTTCAGGGCGCGCTCCGCGCGCCCTGAAATCGGTCACCGGTCGCGTTAAGCCTAAGCTTCGACCCGCCAGACTGCGACGCCGACTGACTCTTGTGGACTGTGGGCGCAGGGCGAGCCTAAGCATAGCCTAATTTCAAAGGAAAATCTTACTTTCAAAGACAACAACATGATTGTAATCAATCAGGGAATGCGTATTCTTGACGTCCAAGTTACGCATATAGAGTCAATAGTATGCTTCTCCTTCTCCAAAGCGAATTCTGGACGGCGCCGCGTCCACAATCCGCATTATGCGGAAACTGGACACGTGGCCGTCCAGAAGCCGCATATGCGGATTCTGGACGAATGCGGATTCTGGACGTCACATATATACACCTCGCCGCGCTGAGGCGCGGCGAAAAAAGCAGTTACTCCAAGATCAATTGCGGCGATACGTCACCAGATTGCCGACTAAAATGTCTAGCGGCGCTTCACTATCCAGTACACACTATTGCGCACACGCTCTCCAGTTTACATTGATGTCAACGTGGTGCCTCAGTTTTTACACAACGCTTGTTTAAGTAGCATACGTGGCACTGTGGTAGTGTACGAGCTGTAAGTATCGTAATCAAAGCATTCGTTTGTCGGTTACGGTGACTGTCGCAGTTGTTGAGGCAGGCCAGCCTGGTCCCAAAGTGATTCCAGTTGATACTTTGACTCCAGTCGTCAGCACCGACTTCAGAGCAAGGGTGATAGGTGGCCTTTTCACACGCCAAAGCCGAGTTGTTCCAGAACCACACAGACACTGGTTTGGACTCATTTGTGAGACAACCAACGTCAAACGGATACGCGCAGATGCGGCCTGAAGTCCCAAAGTGACTCTTTTGTATGTGTTACAGTGTTACAGTTACAGTATCGTTCGTCCAGCATGCTGAAACACAATTCTGGCTTTAGCATAAGCCTAAGCCCGACCCTAAACATGGGCCTAAACCTCTGGCTTGGGGGGAGGGGGGGGGGCACTCACACACGGGGCTACACGCATGAGGGGCGACTCACTCTGCATCCAGGGTATATCAGGGTGGACTTGCTGTCCTATGGCCGTGAGCCGGTCGATCTCGGCGTTGGCAAAGCGGTCAGGACCATTGGGGTACCTGGCCCGCCCCGTGCTGACTCTGAACTCCACGTCCCGACAGGGTCTGCGGCAGCCTCTTCCACACGCGGCGACTTGAGCAGCATACATGTCGTGCATAGCGCAAGTCTCGTGGTCATACGTGTGGCACATCTGATCCGGTAATGCAACCGGTTCTTTTAAATTGCCTTCCGTACACATAGTGTTATGTTGCGAAACGTCTTGCGCCTTGCGGTTTTTCGATCGGCCTCATCCGGGCGACACCAACGAGAGCTCGTCGTGCGTGCGTGCGTGCGTGCGTGCGTGCGTGCGTGCGTGCGTGCGTGCGTGCGTGCGTGCGTGCGTGCGTGCGTGCGTGCGTGCGTGCGTGCGTGCGTGCGTGCGTGCGTGCGTGCGTGCGTGCGTGCGTGCGTGCGTGCGTGCGTCCGTGCGTGCGTGCGTGCGTGCGTGCGTGCGTGCGTGCGTGCGTGCGTGCGTGCGTGCGTGCGTGCGTGCGTGCGTGCGTGCGTGCGTGCGTGCGTGCGTGCGTGCTTTTCTCATATCTCGGCTTTTGGAAAATCATAGTGAGACGATCTTGAGCATAGGTCTCGACTCACCGATCATTCGTGATAAATGGTCGAGACTCAATAATTTGAATTTCGCGAGGTACAGTAACCCAAAGGTCTAAAATGCGAAACTTCTCTACTCGCTCGTCTTGCCGGTACGTCGTAGAGCGGTGATCGGCACGTCAGGTGAAAGCTCTCGACGTATTCTTTCATGCGGCAGCAAAAATTTTTCCATTGCGTAACCACGCACCACGGAAAACGCCATTCTCAAGATGTTGTTAATTGTTTGTCAAACTTTGGTAAGTTTTTGCCACTTTTTTCGCCGCGCCCCAGCGCAGCGAGTATATATACGGACGCTATTGTCTGTTCGTGTTTCTGTCTGTCTGTCTGTCTGTCTGTCTGTCTGTCTGTCTGTGTCACAAAACTAGACATGACGGTTAGTGCCACCCAATGGAGTCGAATGCGCTGAGTAACGTGCCGTTGTCCGTTTCTGTTGCTAATTTCCCTATTTCGAGATATTTACAATTAAAATACGAAAATGTCAAAAATGACACTTTTATTTACAAGTCGTATCGGCAAAGTTTTTGCTGAAATGGAAAGGGCACAAGACGCGATAAATTTGTGACATAGTTTCGGATTTTGGAATTCACGAAATTAGGGATATTTTCAAGGTTTTTGTCAAAATTCCCAAATTTCGAACACTTCAAACAGCTTATATTTCAAAACTTCTTTGCACCGATGTATCGAGCATAGTCTGTCAAGTATTTAGCAAATAGTTTCAGCAATTATAATTAACGCAATTTAGGATATTTTTAAGGATTTTGTTAAAATCCCCAAATTTCGACAATTTCAAACAGCTTAAATTTCAAAATTTCTTTGAAGGGATGTGTCGAGCATAGTCTACCAAGTATTTATCAAATAGTTTCAGATTTTATAATTAACGAAATTACGGATATTTTCAAGGGTATTGTCAAAAATCCAAAATTTCAACAATTTCAAACAACTTAAATGTCATAATTTCTTTACGCGAATGTATGGAGCATAGTCTGCCAAGCGTTTAACAAATAGTTTCAGATTTTATAATTAACGAAATTAGGGATATTTACAAGGGTATTGTCAAAAATCCAAGATTTCGACAATTTCAAACAACATAAATGTCATAATTTCTTTACGCGAATGTATGGAGCATAGTCTGCCAAGCATTTAACAAATAGTTTCACATTTTATAATTAACGAAATTAGGGATATTTTCAAGGGTATTTTCAAAATTCCCAATTTCGGCAATTTCAAACAGCTTAAATTTTCTTTGGCCACTTAGATGCTACGGTTGGACCACCCAGAACAGTACACTCGAGCGGCCTGCATGCACGATTGCGACTATGAGCACGCCGTAAAGAAGCAGCTCCGAGACTGCCACATACCGACCGACAGACGCTTCCTTCACAACTCATCCGAGGCCGGCTTCGCCCTTGAGGTGCTGATGGGATTATACAGGACTCTTCGTAGGCTCAACACAATGTGCTTTGCAATCTAAATTGCTTTGCAATAAACTGGATGAACGTTGGCACAAAGGTTTTGTTGCGAATTGGTTTGGCCGTAGTTGCTCCATTCGTTCGAACAAGCTCCGGTCCGGAACTAAAAAGTTGAGTTTGCATTCTGACAGACGTTGCAAAAAAGTTGCGTTCTTTCTGCAGAGTGCGAGCGCCACTTCACGAGCTCCCCCTTCGCAAGAGGGTATTGCGTAGCAATATTGACTTCGCCCGGGCGAGTTTTTTTGCAAGCAAGACGCTTCTTGTGAGCAACGCTTTCAAACAAGCTTAGAGTAAAAACTGGGTACCCGATAATCATTTGATTGGCATTCGATAGTGTGTTGTGCATTTGAGGGTATATTCAATAGTGCGTCAGAATAAAAAGTTGAGCATTTCTTCGGGGATTTTCGCCCGCAGTTACGTCGAGTTTTTCAAAGGTAGTTTGTGCCATTCTTGGGCAATTGTTGCCTATA
>JASAMZ010014325.1:0-30533 GCA_030248115.1 Linhomoeus sp. GSCO2_2 | reverse complement strand
TAACATGGAAGGGCTTACACTGCAAAGTCACACGGGTATTTGCATCACCATATTGCGCCTATGTACACAGGGTAAATACTGCGGAAACCTTCCAAAATGGCACAAAATCCGCAATTTGGGAAATTTCGTAAGAATAATTCAGAAACGGTTGAAGTAGGCACAATTTCGTTAACACAAAAAATGTAGAGAATAAATGGGCGCATCGATTCATGCAAGAATTAGTTTGGCAGCTTGCACCTGTCAAATGCTACGCTATTGCTAAGTACACCTGATAATTTGGGCTTTTCATCGACCAAACCATGGGAACATTTTTGCTGCTGTTGTTCGCGATTGTTGGCCGATTCAAATGAAACTTGGTGTGTGCCTAACGGGGTCTTGCATGAATGCAGCGCACCCATCAAATTGATAGCAACATCAAACAAATGCCCCAGTCTCAACTCAGTCTCACAGATCTGCGTGTTTACACTTACGACGCTCGCATTCCTGAGCAGTTCAACAGGTGACGATAATTTTTGCTGTGGTCTAGGCTGCATGTGTCTGCCATATGTTCCCCAAATTTCAGCAAGTTTGGTCAAGCGGTGCAGAAGTTGTGAAAAGTTGGAGATTTTTTTCGGCGTTTTTTAAAATTTTTTAAGGATTTCAAAAAGTAGGGGTCGAGAGAACAGCTGTAACTTTTTGTTGCGTAAAGCTAGAGAGGTGAAACGTTGGACATTTGGCAAGGACATATCCCTCTACTATTTGCAGTTGAAACGACAAAAATCGGCCTCCATATGAAAAAGTCGATTTTTTATCATGGATCGTAGTTTCTGTGCGTGTTGCGTGATTACGGCGCGATACTTACGCCACACACCCACTCGCCACCAGTTATCGATCGGTACCAAACTTGACCGCTTAGCATGTACATGTACACGAAGCGGCCCAAAAAACCTCCAGTCTCCATTATTTTGAAACAGACTTTAGAATGAGAATTTGACAGATACCATATCTGTTATACTGGGTTGTTCTAAATTCCCGAATGAAAAACCTAAATATCTTTCGCTGTGATAGAGCAATAGGAACGAACTTGCACACAATGCAATCAACACCTGTCCATGGCATGTGTTACGTCTACGCGGTTTTTTCGCCGCGCCTCAGCGCGGCGAGGTGTATATGTGACCGGGAGAACACGTCATCAGTGAAAACTCGGATATCCGGGTTTTCACTGAGTTGGCTAGTGAAAACCCGGATATCCGGGTATTCACTGTTGAGTTAGTGAAAACCCGGATATACGGGTTTTCACTGGTAGGTTAGGGAAAACCCGGATAATCCTCCGATATGCTCAAAATCGCGCAATACACTGCTAGAAGTATATTTCAATTGTCTGTAGGCCGTTTGGTTCCTTCCAAATCAGGCTATGCTTAGGCTCGCCCTGCGCCCACAGTCCACAAAGAGTCAGTCGGCGTCGCAGTCTGGCGGGTCGAAACTTAGGCTTAACGCGACCGGTGACCGACTTCAGGGCGCGCGGAGCGGCAAGATTTCTCCAGAAATGGAAAGGGCCTAGACAGCTTATAATTTGTAGCACAAAAGAAAATTTTTGCAAATGTGGAATTTGATAGAAATACGCGATTATTTGTCAAAATTCATTAAAATGACAAAAATAGAACGTCATTTGTTGACGAATTTAAACGCAGAAATGGCAAGACTGTATGCCAATAATAATTTGTGACATAGTTTCACAGTTTTAATAAACTGCAATTTTGAGATATATAAAATTAGAATTAAAAAATTCTAAAAATCGACATTTTTGTCTAATGGCCAAAGCAGCTGTTTGCTGATAAATGTGTACGCGGAATCAGACGTGCCGTACGCCAAAAGGAATTCGCTATGACGAACAACTGCGCCAAACTGTTGGCAAGTTTTTTGTTCGATGTGACGTTTTCAGTTCACACAGGTAGGAAACATCAGATAAACGGCGTCGTATCATGCCGATAACATATAGCGAACGCGGCGATATCACTGAGCTTCAGATCAGCTGTACAGACAACCGTATCGTGAGGACGGCTGCACTTGGTATTACGGTACACGTTCTCAAGGCACCTTCTCCAGATGCGGCCAACGACGTGTACAAAGTTCTCTATACTGTTCACCAAAATTTGACAGACACAAAGTATAGGTTGAACTTTTTACACACACAGCTTGTTTCGCCGCGCCTCAGCGCGGCGAGGTGTATATATACGGATGACAATGTGTGTCTGTCTGTCTGTGTGTGTGTGTCCGTGGCACCGAAGTAAAACATGTGACATATGTGGTCAAGTAGAGTCAAGGTCGCTGAGTATGGATCCAATGTCCGTTTCTGTTGCTAATTTCGCATTTTCGAGATATTCGCAATTAAAATTCGAAAATGTCGAAAATCGACTTTTTTGTCTGATGCGCTAGCCGCGCAACTTCTTCAGAAATGGAAGGAGCATGGACCGCGGATAAGTTGCAACACAAAAAAAAATTTTTGCAAATGTGGAATTTAATAGAAATACGCTATTATTTGTCAAAATTGCATAAATTGACAAAAATACAACGTTATTTATTGACGAATGTGAATGCAGAAATGGAAAGATCGTAATGTCAATAAGGATTTGTGACATAGCTTGGCAGTTTTTAAAAATTGCAATTTCGAGATACTATCAATCAAAATATGGAAATTTCGAAAATCAACTTTTTCACCTGATGATATAGCGGCGAAATTTCTCCAGAAATGGAAAGAGTATAGACTGCGGATAATTTGTAACGCAAGAGAAATTTTTGGAAGTATGAAATTTAATAGAAATACGTGATTATTTTTCGAAATTCCATAAATCAACAAAATTGAACGTCGTTTTTTTGACGAATTTGAACGCAGAAATGGCAAGGCCGTATGCCAATAAGAATTTGTGACATAGAGCACTTTAAAAAAATTGTAATTTCGAGATATTAGAATTAAAATTTAAACAAATGTCAAAATCGAAATATTCGTCTGATGGCCAGAACAGCTGTTTATTGATGAATGTGCACTCGGAAACACAAATGCCTACGCTGAACACAGGAATTCGCTCGCACAAAACTTTTGGGAATTTTTTTGTTGGATGTGACGTTTTCACGCATGTAGGAAACATCAGACAAACGGCGTCGTATCATGCCGATAACATATAGCAAACGCGGCGATATCACTGAGCTTCAGATCAGCTGTACAGACAACCGTATCGTGGGGATAGCTGTACTTGGCATTAAGGTACACATTCTCAAGACACTTTCTCCAGATGCGGCTAACGATGTGTACAAAGTTCACTATACTGTTCACTAGAATTTGACAGAGACAAAGTATAGGTTGAACTTTTTACACACACAGCTTGTTATACTCCACAAAAAATGTGGAGTATATAGCGTTTGTGCGCGAAAGCAGAAAAGTTGCCCGTCTGGCGTTCGCGCGGGATTTCCAAACGGCCTTTTGCGTTGGATAGGTCTAGTAAGGGGTCAGGGTGGAAGACCAATGGGGTCACGCTGCGGGACCACGTTGGCGGAAAATTCAAAGATTTAAAATTTTAAAGTACTGAAAATTGGGTTGGGCAAGGTAGAACTCGAAAAAGTTGCATATAATGGTATATACTATCTTTTGATATGTTGTAGTACTCGATAGTGCCAAACACTGAAAAAAGAATTGGATCACTGCGGGACCCATTTTGGCGCCAAATTTAAAAAATTCGCGATTTTTGGCTTCGGATCGACTTTGACGGGCTGCTGTGCAAGCTAGGTAGGTAGCATCTAGGGCGGCGAGACCGCTTCTGGTGCTCCTTTCCAGATGACCTCTATCGAATGAGCCATGAACGGAGAAAATCGGTTGAGACACAAAAAAGTTATCTTGGTGGAACTTTTTTGACTCCGGGGTAAAAAAATTACGCTTTTCGCGTTTCAGCGTCTGTAGCGCTCGAACGCGTTGCCGAATCAATTCAAAGGTGGTTTCAAACGATTCTACGTTAAAATCTGTCCAGAAAAGTGTTTTTGGAAAATTTTGCAGAGCTACAGTAACCCTGCCGCGTCTATTTGAGTATTGGGTGTCGGGTCGACTTTCGCGATATTATACTCGATTTCGGGGTTTTCGGGGGCGCTGATTACGAATTTGGCATTCATTTAGCGTTTAGATGATGTTTGAACATACCAATGACGAATTTGCATGCTACCATACCTCAAGTGAAAAGATCGGTTATTGGAGTCCATACGGCTCTAACTCGCTCGTCTTACGTTGTAGAGCGAGATTGGATCGACCTTTTGAAAGCTTACGTTGTAGCCGTTGGATACTCATTCCTAAAGAAAGACTATTGTTTTTTTACCCTTGACTTCGAAAAAATTTTTTTTTGCTAAAAAACTAATCCCAGGGAATCCCAATGTTGCCTTGCAACAACCGCTCGGAAATGCGTGTGTCTTGCTCAAAAAATTAATCCCGGGCGATCCCAATGTTGCCTTGCAACAACCCCTCAGAAAGGAGTGCTTCAGAAGTAGCGCATGAATAGTGGACTTTGGCGGGCGCGCGTCATATCGGAAAGTCTTCGAAATACTGTTCTTAACAAAAGTATCCACTCTTTTACTCTTTTCAGAACACTCACAAACCACTCTGTATTAATAAAACAACTTCACTAATTTAAAACAGCTTCTTTTCTGGTGCACCAGCATAATTCTTCGCTTACTTGTGCCTGAACATCGTTCTGAGTACGCACTCGTTTACTTGGCTGTACTGGCAGTAATAATGTGCGGTGCATGTTGGACGAGCGGGCCAAGGCACCAGTTCCACGATGCCCTTCTGGATGTAGTATCGCAGCACCTCCCTTGTGTCTTGAGAACTCTCGAGGTGGTAAATGTAGAATTTGGTAGCTCCCTGTATGAGAAGATGCTCTATCCACTCAACGAGCAGCAGCCAATTCGAGCCGTTTTCTGGTTCGAATACTGCTGAAAGACACACAGCCAGACTGGCGGGTATCCCCGCTTCGGACAACTGAAGTATATTCTCAACGGGTATCATCATAAAGCTCGCTTGTGCCAAAGCGACATCGGTAGTGTTTCGTGGCACCAGTGTCACGTAAGAAGGAATGAAGGACGTCTTATTAGAGCGACAGTACAGCAACAACTCCGTAACGTATGAACTCTTGTGAATGAATACGCCCTCGCATTTCTTCACCATCGTCGGCCTGTTATCATAGAGTAAGCAGTCGTATTGGAGCCAGTTGTTCTGCAGGAAGAGCAGTACGGTGGCGTTTAGCCGCGGATCATAAACGGCTTTGATCACGCTTGTATAATCAGTGATTCTATAAACCAGTGTTTCCGGAGCCTTCCAACTTATGTCGAACACACTGTAGTTGAAAGAAGTGCCATTCTCTCCAGGTCCAGACTCCCTTTGAAAGCTCCACTTTTCTAGAAGGGAACTCCGATAGATCAGGGTGCTCATAAAGGTGACTGCCGCCAGAGTGGCGAACAACTGCTTCAGTCGTTTCATCAGCTCGGTCATGGTCAAAAGGATGACAGGTGCCACAGTGTGAATGAATGCTGAGTGCACCGAGTTGGCGAAAACAGCAGAACTGGCATGTTCTTGTTTGCAGTGTTGTCAAAATTGGCTTCGTTTGGAGTAGAGTATGGTGAGGTCTACCCAATTCATGTTACTCTTTGCCGAAGTTGAGGTTGATACCATGTGACCGTGAAAGCCCGTCTTAAGTGAAAACGCGGATATCTGGGTTTTTTTCGCCGCGCCTCAGCGCGGCGAGGTGTATATATACGGATGACAATGTGTGTGTGTGTGTGTGTCTGTCTGTCTGTCTGTCTGTCCGCGCATCGAAATAAGATAAGTGACATATGTGGTCAAGTAGAGTCAAGGTCGCTGAGTACGGATCCAGTGTCCGTTCCTGTTGCTAATTTCGCATTTTCGAGATATTTGCAACAAAAATTTCAAAATGTCGAAAATCGACTTTTTCACCCTATTAGCTAGCGACGAAATTTCTTCAGAAGTGGAAAGAGCATAGACCGCGGATAATTTATAGCACAAAGGAATTTTTTGCAAATGTGAAATTTAATAGAAATACATGATTATTTATCAAAATTCCATGAATTGACACAAATAGAACGTCATTTATTGACGAATATGAATGCAGAAATGGATAGGTCATACGCCAATAAGAATTTGTGACATGGTTTTGCAGTTTTGAAAAATTGCCATTTAGAGATATTTACAATCAAAATACGAAAATGTCGAAAATCGACTTTTTCACCCGATTAGCTAGCGACGAAATTTCTTCAGAAATGGAAAGAGCATGAACCGCGGATCATTTGTAACACAAAGGAATTTTTTTGCAAGTGTGGACTTTAATAGAAATACACGACTATTTATCAAAATTCCACAAATTGACACAAATAGAACGTCATTTATTGACGAATATGAATGCAGAAATGGATAGGTCGTACGCTAATAAGAATTTGTGACATGGTTTTACAGTTTCGAACAATTGCAAATTAGGGATATTTACAATTAAAATACGAAAATGTCGAAAATCGGTTTTTTCGCCTGATGAACTAGCAACGAAATTCTTCAGAAATGGCAAGCACATAGACAACGGATTAGTTTAACAAGAGAAAATTCTTGCTAGCGTTAAATTTAATAGAAATTTTCAAAATTTCGATAGAAATGCCAAAATTCCATAATTGCCAGGAGTCCTGGCAGTCAACAACAACAGTCCTGGCCCAGGACTTGTTCATTGATGACTGTCAACGCAGAAATACGTACAAATCAAACGGAATTCCTGGTAGAGAACGACTGCACCAACATTTGGCAAGTTTTTGTTCGATGTGGCGTATTCCACAGGTATAAAACTTCAGATCAACGGCGTCGTATCATGCCGATAACATATAGCGAACGCGGCGATATCACTGAGCTTTAGATCAGCTGTACAGATAACCGTATCGTGTGAATAGCTGCACTTGGTTTGCGGCACACGCTCTCAAGATATCTTCTCTAGATACGGCTAATGGTGTGTGTAAAGTTCACTATACTGTTCACCAAGGTTTGGCAGACACATTACATAGGTTGAACTTTTTACACACACAGCTTGTTTCGCTCGGCCTCAGCCGAGCGAACCCTATCAAGAGCTCGGCGTGCGTGCGTGCGTACGTTCGTACGTTCGTACGTACGTACGTACGTGCGTCACGCTCGCTTCGGGCTTAATAACTCGCTCGTCCGACGTCGTAGGGTGGAGTTTGAGACATTGTCGGGTAGCCTGCGGACTCCTCTCGCCATCTGAGTGTTCAAAACTGAAATAAGTTTTCAAACTCGCGCGCTACAGTATCCCAAAGTGGGGTCCATTTTAAGACAAAAGTTGACCGAACCTAGTCAAATCGCATATCAAAGTGAAGCGCTCGAGCTCCTGAGCACGAATCCGACAACAAAAAGTTCCAAAAGTTTGAACAGAGAGCTACAGTAACCAAAACGCGTCGAAAACTGGAAACGACACGTTTGCTTCGGGCTTAATAACTCGCTTGTCTGACGTCGCTGGGTTGAGGTCGACACATCGACGGGTAGCCCTCGGACTACTCTCGCCATCTGAGCGTTCAAAACTGAAATAAGTTTTCAAACTCGTGCGCTACAGTATCCCAGAGTGGGGTCCGTTTTAAGACAAAAGTTGACCGAAGCTAGTCAAATCGCATATCAAAGTGAAGCGCTCGAGCTCCTGAGCACGAATCCGACAACAAAAAGTTTTAAAAGTTTAAACAGAGAGCTACAGTAACCAAAACGCGTCAAAAACTGGAAACGACACGCTTGCTTCGGGCTTAATAACTCGCTTGTCTGACGTCGCTGGGTTGAGTTCGACACGTTGACGGGTAGCCCTCGGACTACTCTCGCGAACTGTGACGTCGAATTAATAACAAGTTTTAAAAATTGCGCGCTACAGTATCCTGAAGTAATGTCCGCAAAAAGTCAAAACTTCATAGAACCTAGTCGAATCGCATATCAAAATGAAGCGCTCGACCTCCTGAGCAAGAATCCGACAACAAAAAGTTTCAAAACGTCAATGAGAGGGCTACAGTAACCAAAACGCGATGAAAACTGCAGATTTTGGTTTGTTATATGTTGGCACTCGTGCGTTGCAGAGCGGCGGTTTTGACATCGCTGAAGAGTTCACTGCAAGCCAACATCAAATCATGCTCACAATTAACCTGTAGCTTTGCGCTAGATTCCAGTGTCTTTTTTTTTAAATTTAGTCTGAAAAGATGATTTTCTTGGTGTAAAGAATTAAACCCGAGCGATACCAATGTTGCGTAGCAAGACCACTCCAAAAAGTGTAGTCGCGAGGAGAGTCAAAGACGCTGCACGAAACCGGAAAGGGCCTTGCTACAATCTCAGTAAAAATTCAAAGCTCAAAACCACTCCGCTTTTTAAAAGAGACTTGTTACTGAATTGGTTAGTGAATACTTGGATATCCGGGTATTCACTGCCAAGTTAGTGAAAACCCGGATATCCGGGTTTCACCGATAGGTTAGGGAAAACCCGGACAATGCTCCGATATGCTCAAAATCGCGCAATACACTGCTATAACGTATAATTCTATTGCCTGTAGGTCGTTTGGTTCTTTCCAAATCAGGCTATGCTTAGGCTCGCCCTGAGCCTACAGTGCACGTCGGCGTCGCAGTCTGGTGGGTCGAAAATTAGGCTTAGCGCAACTGGTGACCTACTTCAGGGAGCGCGGAGCGCGCCCTGAAGTTAGTGGTCGCGCTAAGCCTAAGCTGAGACCGGCCAAGCGTGACGTCGACAGAGTTTTAGTGCAAACTGTAAGTGGAATAAACACTCCTCCATATAATTCACCTCCTGCTTAGGCCGGCTGTGCCCCTTCCCTGCTAGCGCATGCGACAACTTTCAGTCACGTGCAAACCGTAAGCGGGATGCACATCCCCTGTATATGTACTTAGCCGCCGGTTGACGCCAGACGTGCCAGTTGGCTGCAAACATTTGGCATTGCGAAAAGGCGCCTCGGCAAAGATGCACTAGATTACGTAAGAACGCACGTATCGCACTCCACGACGCTTGTTCCGCACAACAAACAGCGCGATTTGCCATTCAAAAGCACTCGTTTCGTCACCACTATTCAAAACGATAGGAGCCTCGATTTCTAGGCTATTTCTATGAAAATCTTAGCGAATGCACAGCTATCATGATTTCCACTAACAACCCGCATATCCTAATATAATTAAAGAATTTAGGTATATTTTCAAGGTTTTTGTCAGAATTTAAAAATTTCGACAATTTCAAACAGTTAGATTTCAACTTCAGCTCAACAAAATTTCAACAAATCTTTGTATGGATGCATCGGGCCCTGAGCCCAAAAGAATTGGGCGTCGTCCCATTTATACCCTGTTCAATAGGGCGTCGTCCCATGTATATGCTGCATCCGGACTATGGCAATATGGCGCTTTCTGGAGGGCAGCCCCTCCAGAATGTGCAATCAGCTGCTAGAACGTTGAATTCTTTGACTTTTACGTTTAATTCTTTTACCAGGAAGTTGTTTCCTTTCATATCAGGCTATGCTTAGGCTCGCCCAGCGCCCAGAAACGGATCACAAGAGTCTAGTCGGCGTCGCAGTCTGGCGGGTCGAAGCTTAGGCTTAACGCGACCGGTGACCGACTTCAGGGCGCGCGGAGCGCGCCCTGAAGTTGGTGGTCGCGCTAAGCCTCAGTTTTCGACCCGCCAGGCGCGACGTCGACAGAGTTTTAGTGCAAACTGTAAGTGGGATGAACACTCCTCCATCTAATTCACCTCCTGCTCAGGCCTGCTGAGCCCCGGCGACCAGAGATTGCGCGGTTTGGAGGGGCCGCCCTCCAGAACGCGCCATATTGCGTAGTCTGGAGGGAAACCCTCCGGATTGCGCAATCTGGCTGGATTGCGGAAAGTGGATGCAAAATATACACTTTTCAATAATGCGTCGTCTCATTTAAACGCATTTATTGCACTGTGTGCCTGCGGCGAATTTCTCTGATTCATTTATGGATCAGTTGCCACAATTATAAGCACAAAGTATGCCTGCGGCGAATCTTCTGATCCATATGTGGAACAGGTACCACGAACAAATCCAAGACCAATTGCGGCGATACCCCACCAGATTGTCGACTAAATGTCGAGCGGCACTTCACTATCCAGTGCACATTATCGCGCACACGCCCTCAAGTTTACACTGATACTAACGCAATGCCACAGTTTTTAGACGAAGCTTGTTTATGAATGTTAGCGTAGACGTCGCACGCCGAGACGAGTTCCTGATGAAGAACGGTTGGCAAGTTTTTTGTTGGATGTGACGTTTCACACAGGTACATAGGAAACATCAGATAAACGGCGTCGTATCATGCCGATAACATATAGCGATCGCGGCGATATCACTGAGCTTTAGATCAGCTGTACAGACAACCGTATCGTGGGGAGAGCTGCACTTGGTATTAAGGTATGTACACGTTCTCAAGACACTTTCTCCAGATGCGGCTAACGATGTGTACAAAGTTCACTATACTGTTCACCAAAATTTGACAGACACAAAGTATAGGTTGAACTTTTTACACACCGCTTGTTCTCGCCCGGCTTCAGCCGGGCGACACTCTACAAGAGCTCGGCGTGCGTGCGTCCGTCCGTCTGTACGTATGTACGGAACGCTCTCAGATCTGGGCGTCGGTAAGTCGTACCTAGGAAGAAGATCTCGAGCTCTATGGATAGGTCTCGACTCACTGAGCTTTGCGAGCTTCAAAAGCTTGAATTGCGCGTGCTACAGTATCCCGAAGGTCAAAACACAAAACGGCTCTAGCTCGCTCGTCTTACGTCGTAGAACGGCGACACGTCAGGTGAAAGCTCTCGGCGTGCTCTTTCATGCAGCAGCAATAAATTTGTCAATTACGCATACACGCATCGCAGAAAACATCATTCTCGAGGCTTTAACGCTAAGATCGCTCTAACTCGCTCAACTAGCGACGTTTCATATCTCGAGCTCATTAGATAGCTCTCGACTCACTGCTCGTTTGTTCCCCTATCGGTCGAAACCTAAAAACTTGAATTTCGCGATTTACAGCAGCCCGAAGGTCGAAACAGAAAACGGTTCTACTCGCTCGTCTTACGTTGTAGAGCGGCGATCGACACGTCAGTTGAAAGCTCTCGACATGTTCTTTCATGCGGCAGCAACAAATTTTTACATTGCGTAAACACGCACCACGGAAGACGCCAATCTCAAGATTTTAACACTAAAATCGCTCTAACTCGCTCAACTTGCGTCCAGAGTGACGACGTCGAGCTCATTGCATAGCTCTCGAATGCCCTCTTTTATTTATGCCCTGTCAAATGTTTGCCAAGACTTTTACTAGTTTTTGTCACCTTTTGAAAAGCGTTGCTTGAAAGAGGGATCTTCTTGCTCTAAATACCAAATCCCGGGCGATATCAATATTGCTATGCAATACCCTCTTGCGAAGGCGGATCTCGTAAAGCGGAGAAATACGGGTGATGAGCTCTCGCACTCTCGGCAGAAACAAC
The DNA here is from genome assembly GCA_030248115.1 of Linhomoeus sp. GSCO2_2. Taxonomy (NCBI): domain Eukaryota; kingdom Metazoa; phylum Nematoda; class Chromadorea; order Monhysterida; family Linhomoeidae; genus Linhomoeus; species Linhomoeus sp. GSCO2_2. The sequence goes on along the minus strand of JASAMZ010014325.1, from coordinate 18,991 downwards.
GCAACTCTTTGCACTGTCAGTCAGAATACAAACTCAACTTTTTTCGCCGCGCCTCAGCGCGGCGAGGTGTCTATACCGGGTATCCCAAAAATCCAGCCCCCCCCCCCCCCCCCCATCCACAGCAAGCTGTAGAAAACTCTACGCAGTGAAACTTGCAGAGGTTAAAGGTCAATGTCTTGGCACATCTCATACCAATTTTCAGTGTCACACATCCACTCATGCGGGAATTGTGGCGCAAAACGCCAAATTGGTCAATTTCTCAAGACTGGAGCTAATTTGATGCGACTTGTACCATTTTGAAGAGGACAAAACAAGCTTTCGAACGGTTTTGGATCGAAAATTGTATCTCATAGCACGCATACGAACGATCGAAGCAAAGTCGATCGGCCGACCCCAAATCAGGGCGCGCCAGCTCCTCTTCCTGCTAGGCGGCCTCCTCCACGAAGGCCAACAGCCGCGACTAATTTTGCGTTTCGCGCCATAATTCCTGCGTGAGTGGGTGTATGACGCTGAAAATTGGTATCAGATGTGCCAAGACATTGGTCTTTAAATCTGTGTAAGTTTCATTGCGTAGAGTTTTCCATAGCTTGCTGTGGATGGGAGGGGGGGGGGGGGCGCTGGATTTATGGGACACCAGGTATACGGATGACAATGTCCGTCCGTCCGTCCGTCCGTCCGTCCGTCCGTCCGTCCGTCCGTCCGTCCGTCCGTCCGTCCGTCCGTCCGTCCGTCCGTCCGTCCGTCCGTCCGTCCGTCCGTCCGTCCGTCCGTCCGTCCGTCCGTCCGTCCGTCCGTCCGTCCGTCCGGACTTCCGTCCCTCCGTCCGTCCGTCCGTCCGTCCGTCCGTCCGTCCGTCCGTCCGTCCGTCCGTCCGTCCGTCCGTCCGTCCGTCCGTCCGTCGTCCGTCCGTCCGTCCGTCCGTCCGTCCGTCCGTCCGTCCGTTCGTCCGTCCGTCCGTGGCACCGAAGTAAATATGTGACATGCGTGGTCAAGTAGAGTCGAGGTCGCTGAGTACGGACCTGATGCCCGTTTGTGTTGCTAATTTTGCATTTTCGAGAAATTCATAATTAAAATATGAAAATGTCGAAAATTGACTTTTTCGCCTGACGAGATAGCGGCGAAATTTTTTCAGAAATGGAAAGAGGATAGACCGCGGATAATTTGTAACACAAAAGAAATTTTTTGCAAACGTGGAATTTTATAGAAATACGCGATTATTTGCCAAAATTCCACAAATTGACAAATATATAACGTCATTTATTGACGAATGTGAATACAGAAATGGAAAGGCCGTATTTTAGTAAGAATTTGTGACATATTTTACAGTTCTATTAAATTGCAATTTAGATATATTTACAATTAAAAAATAACAATGTCGAAAATCGACTTTTTCGCCTGATTAGCTAGCGGCGCAATGTCTTCAGAAATGGAAAGAGCATAGACCGCGGATAATTTGTAACACAAAGGAAATTCTTTGCAAGCGTGGAATTTTATAGAAATACGCGATTATTTGTCAAAATTCCACAAACTGACAAAAATAAAACATTATTTATTGACAAATGTGAATACAGAAATGGAAAGGCCGCATGTCAGTAAGAATTTGTGACATCTTTTTACAATTTATTAAAATGCAATTTAGAGATATTTACAATAAAAAAAATGAAAATGTCGAAAATTGACTTTTTCGCGTGATGAGCTAGGGGCGAAATTTCTTCAGAAATGGAAGAGCATAGACGCGGATAATTTGTAGCAAAAAAGAATTTCTTTGCAAATGTGGGATTTCATGTACCTATTGACAGAAATAACGCAAGAGGTGCGTACACCAAACAAAATTCCGGGTAGAGAACACCTGCACTAAATACATATTTGGGACGTGTTTTGTTCGATGTGGCGTATTCCCGCAGGTATAAAACTTCAGATGAACGGCGTCGTATCATGCCGATAACATATAGCGAACGCGGCGATATCACTAAGCTTTAGATCAGCTGTACAGACAACCGTATCGTGTGAATAGCTGCACTTGGGTTGTGGTATACGTTCTCAAGATACCTTCTCTAGATACGGCTAATGGTGTGTACAAAGTTTACTGTACTGTTCACCAAAAATTTGACAAACACAAAGTATAGGTTGAACTTCTTACACACACAGCTTGTTAATGTCGGACAGGGGTGACCATAGAAACTGATTTAGTTTCAGTTTCAGTTTCAGTATCAGTACCAGTTTTCTTTCTAGTTTCAGTTTCAGTTTCAGTTTCAGTAAAGAATTTTCTTGAGTTTCAGTTTCAGTTACTGAAACTGAGTTTCAGTATTAAGTATGCTGTTCGCGGCTGTAAAGCGCACGTGCAATCTCGCATGGATGCGTTGCTGCGTTGCTGATTACCATACATAAGGTGCATTCAAAGTTTTTTCGTCATTGTCAATCAAGCAAAGTGCCGAATCAACATAAGATAAACCAAACATACCCCTCAAACACTAAAACTGAAACTGAAACTAGTTTCAGTAGTGCGCACTGAAACTAGTTTCAGTATTGCACTAATACTGATTCCTTTCGTGGAGTTTCAGTTTCAGTTTCAGTTTCAATATGGCTGACCATTTTAGTTTCAGTTTCAGTTTCAGTTTCAGTATATTTATAGAAACTGAAACTGAAACTGAAACTAGTTTCAGTTTCTATGGTCACCCCTGATGTCGGAGCTTGTTTGGCAATTTACCAACAAGCTCCGGTATCAAAAAGTTGAGTTTGTATTCTGACTGACATTGCGAAAAGTTGCGTTCTTTGCGTCGTTTCCACTTGTTTCGAAAAATTCGCATGCCAAATGTGGAGTTTCAGATGGTTGCGATTCCTAATTTGCTAATAATTTTGCGATAGGAGTAACGTAGAGGCCTCATCGATCAGTCTCAATGGCTAGTGGGTATCCTGTTTGACGAGGCCATATTACATCCGAACATTATTACAGAGGAGGGGAAGAGAGTGCCCAGCAGGTCTTTGCCCCCGTCTACTAATGTTCTTCTCATTGAACAGGACAAAGAATTTCAGCTGTATCAGTTATGGTACAGTACTTGCTAGGAAATCGGAAAAGGATGCTTTGACAACACTTGTTGTTCAAACGTGGTGTCTCAGAGTTTACATTGGTAAACAAGTCATGACAGCTATGCGTGGTATGCGTGCCATCATAGTGTAAGCTAGGTGTAACCGGGGGGGGGGGGTAAGCCTCTCCTTCTGCCGACAGTGTCCCCCGTACTCTCCCTCTCCCCCGTAAACTCAAATCGCGGGCGAAATCAATACTGCTATTCAATGTAACAAGCTTCGTTTATAATAAGTCGACTTTCGTATTCTAACCTACCTACGTTGTATTGAGTTTCGATTTCTTAGCTGAAAGTATGAGGATTGGCCGCTCTTAGTCTTATCGCCCCGCTTCACGAGCTCCTAACTTCATTGTGCTCCGCTTCACGAGCTCTCTCTTCGCAAGAGTGTATTGTGAAGCAATATTGAATTCGCCCGAGATTCAATTTGACTATGTCTTTGCATGGATGTATCGAGCATGGCCTGCGAACTATTTTGCAAATAGTTTTGGATTTTAGAACTAATGAAGTTAGGGATATTATCAAGGAATTTTTAAAATTGCAAAGTGTGGTCCAAATTGAAGCGTGGTAATTTGCCAATTTTTTTTGCGAGCAGGTGACGTGTAATCTACGTAGTCTTTGGCAAATAGTGTCGGACTAGAGCCTTTAGCCCGTAGGTGATACTGTATACTCTATCGCTGAACACTCCCAGGTATTCACACATGGCGACCAGCCACTGCTCACAACAGTCCAGAGGAGAATCAGATAGATCCAAAGTCATTTGACGCTGCACCCATGCCAGTGCTTGAATTTATGGCCCACCAGCCCCCATGCCTCAGAATACACGGAATTCAACCCCCAGATATTTGTGGTTAGCCCATAGGTGTTTTCAGATTGATCTAAAGTTGGTTGACAACGTGCCCCTGCCAGTGCCTGCATTTACCATCGCACCTGCTCCCATGCCTACGAATACACCTCAGTCTCACAGCGACAACTCTGTAGTGACTGGTGACACGACAACACAAAATTTCCACGACAATGGCCCCCAGGCACACTTTAGTGCTCAGAATGTACTGTGCAGCTGATATTTTAGCGATTTTCATGGAATTTAGACATCGGCCAAAGTCCACAATAGGAGGCGCACTATTCCAGGCGGAGGCGGTTCTTTTAAGCCATAGATCGCCAGAATCCATCAACCGTGTCGAGAGTTATCGCGATAACAAACAGACAGACTCTATGCCGCTTAGTATATAGGACTAGAGCCTTAAGCCCGTAGGTGATACTCTATAGTCCATAACGGACTGCTTGCTGTAGCTTATTGCAACATGCAACGGCCCATTGCCCACAGGTACATGCAGCGATCCATTCCCCACAGCCACTGGTCAGACATGCAATGATCCATGGGCTATAGCCATTAGCCACTACTAAGAACACTGTTGAAAGCATGAAACTCTCCATGGCCACTGGTCAGAAGATGCAGTGATCGTTCGTGGCTGATGGCAACTGTTCTGTACTGTTCTGTGCGGTTGACCGCTTGCCGCTGACGTTCTCAAGCACATTTGAATGAGACAGATCGCCCACCACCACTGCTCGCAAGCCTGACGACCATTCAATCGTTCGTTCGAGGCTGACGGCAACTGTTCTGTGCGGTTGACCGCTTGCCGCTGACGTTCTCAAGCACATTTGAATGAGACAGATCGCGCACCACCACTGCTCGCAATTCTGACGACCACTCGATCGTTTGTTCGCGGCGGCTGACGGCAACTGCTCTGTGCGGTTGACCGCTTGCCGCTGACGTTCTCAAGCACATTTGAATGAGACAAATCGCCCACCACCACTGCTCGCAAATCTGACGACCATTCAATCGTTCGTTCGCGGCTGACGCAAATGGAATTACGTGTTTGAACTACATGCTTACAGTGTAATGGTCATGACGCAACCCACAATTCTGTTGCGTACAGTAGTCGAGCAGAAATGCATCTAACACATAAGGCGCAACGGCCCACTATTCTGTATGGTATACTGTATTCAGGCGCACAGTGCACCAAAATACAGAACATTCCAAATAGACGAATTTATGAAATTCCCAATTTTGTCGTCAGACAAAGTCCACAATAGGAGACGTTCTATTCCAGACAATGGTGGTTCTTTTGGTGTATAGCCCATCGCGAACCATCAACGTTGTCAAGAGTTATCGTGTTAACAAACAGACAAACAGACTCTATGCCGCTTAGTATATAGGACTAGAGCCTTTAGCCCATAGGTGATACTGTATAGCCTATAGATATTGTCACCACTTGTGGGAATGGAGCCACGTGTATCGACTGATGGTAAGCAGCCGCTGCTTACAACAGCCCATATGAGATTTCGATAGATCTAAAGGCATTTGACTCTGTGCCCCTGCCAGAGCCAGCGTTTAGTGTTGCATGCCTCAGATTACACCAAATTCAACACATGAATGTTTGCCTTTAGCCCATAGGTGATTTCCGATAGATGTAAAGTCATTTGACATTGTGCCCCTGCCAGTGCCTGCGATTAGCACTGTGCCACATCCCGCACCTCTGAATACACCAAATCTAATACATGAATGTTTGCCTTTAGCCCTTAGGAATTTTCAGATAGATCTAAAGTCATACTGTATAGCCTATAGATATTGTCACCACTTGTGGGAATGGAGCCACATGTATCGACTGATGGTAAGCAGCCGCTGCTTACAACAGCCCATATGAGATTTCGATAGATCTAAAGGCATTTGACTCTGTGCCCCTGCCAGAGCCAGCGTTTAGTGTTGCATGCCTCAGATTACACCAAATTCAACACATGAATGTTTGCCTTTAGCCCATAGGTGATTTCCGATAGATGTAAAGTCATTTGACATTGTGCCCCTGCCAGTGCCTGCGATTAGCACTGTGCCACATCCCGCACCTCTGAATACACCGAATCTAATACATGAATGTTTGCCTTTAGCCCTTAGGAATTTTCAGATAGATCTAAAGTCATTTGACATTGTGCCCCTGCCAGTGCCTACGATTAGCACTGTGCCACATCCCATGCCTTGAAATACACCTCAGGGTCTAACAGCAACAACACTGTAGTGAATGATGACACGACAGTGCAAAAATTCCACAAAAATAGCCCCCAGGCACTCCTTAGTGCTCAAAATGTACTGCGCAGTCGATATTTTCGTGATTTTTGTGGAATTTAGACATCGGCCAAAGTCCACAATAGGAGACGTTCTATTCCAGGCCAAGGCGGTTCTTTTGAGCTATAGATCGCCAGAATCCGTCAACTGTGTCAAGAGTTATCGCAATAACAAACAAACAAACAAACAAACACACTCTATGCCGCTTAGTATACAGGACTAGAGTCTTTAGCCCGTAGGAGAACCTCTCTGGTCAGTAGCCTTTGGAGTCTCACAACAACTACTCTTTAGTGTTAGCCTTTAGACAATTGGATTTAGCCCTTAGGACACTTCAGATTGGTCTCAAGTCATTCGACCCTGTGCCCCTGCCTGCGCCTATGTTTAGGATCGCACCAGCTCTCATGCCTGTAAATACACAATAGACACTTGGGTTTAGCCCATAGACAATTGAGTTTAGCCCATAGAACATTTCAGATAGATCTCAAGTCATTCGGCCCTGTGCCCCTGCCGGTGCCTATGTTTATGATCGCACCAGCTCCCATGCCTGTAAATACACAATAGACACTTGGGTTTAGCCCATAGACAATTGGGTTTAGCCCGTAGGACATTTCAGATGTATCTCAAGTCATTCGACCCTGTGCCTCTACCAGTGCCTACGTTTAGGATCGTACCATCTCCCGTGCCTGTAAATACACAGTAGACACTTGGGTTTAGGCCATAGACATTTGGCTTTAGCCCGTAGGAGATTTCAGATAGATCTAGAGTCATTTGACATAGATACAGAGTAGTCTGATGCTGTGCCCCTGCCAGTGCATGCAGTGCCTGCGAATACACTTTGGAGTCTCACAACGACAATGCTTTAGTGAATGGTGCCACTGTAAAGCGCTTTCGGCGCGAAATCAACTGTCAATCACAGCGTGTGATGCCTTCTGTGCTCAGAATATACTGGCGCAGCCGATATTTGCGAAATATTGTGGAATTTAGTCATGAGCCAAAGTCCACAATAGGAGATGCACAACTACGTGTTATGACGGTCAGTTTAAGCTATTGATCATCTCGAACCGACAACTGTGTCTAGAGTTATGGCGATAACAAACAAACAAACAGACGGACAGAGTTAGGCGCCATAGTATATAGGACTAGAGCCTTTAGCCCATAGGAGAATCTCTATGGTCAATAGCCCAGAGCATGAATGTGATAATGCAATCGTCGAATTCAGCACACCACAGGACATCACAGTTAGATCTCAAGTCATTTGATGCAGTGCCCCTGCCAGGGCCTACATTTAGGATTACACCAGCTCCTGTGCCTGTAAATACTCAATAGACACTTGGGTTCGGCCTGTAGACGATTGGGTTTAGCCCGTAGGAGATTTCAGATAGATCTAAAGACATTCGACCCTGTGCCATTGCCAGTGCCTACATTTAGGATCGCATCAGCTGCCATGCCTGCAAATACACAATAGGTGGTTGGGTAGTAGTAGTACCTGGTTAGACACGTAAATCACAGACTGGCCAGTTACAGTATCCCTGGACGCAGTATCACAGACTGTCCAGTTACAGTATCCCTGGACGCAGTATCATGGACTGTCCAGTTACACTCTGGCCAGTCCATACGCAACTACTGGCCAGTCCAGGCCCAACTACGGATTGGCGAATGCTGGTACGTACAGTACGTAGGCACCGCAAAGTGGCTTCAGTCGTCGTCGTCGTCGTCGTCGTCGTCGTCGTCGTCGTCGTCGTCGTCGTCGTCGTCGTCGTCGTCGTCGTCGTCGTCGTCGTCGTCGTCGTCGTCGTCGTCGTCGTCGTCGTCGTCGTCGTCGTCGTCGTCGTCGTCATCGTCGTCGTCGTCGTCGTCGTCGTCGTCGTCGTCGTCGTCGTCGTCGTCGTCGTCGTCGTCGTCGTCGTCGTCGTCGTCGTCGTCGTCGTCGTCGTCGTCGTCGTCGTCGTCGTCGTCGTCGTCGTCGTCGTCGTCGTCGTCGTCGTCGTCGTCGTCGTCGTCGTCTGGCCAGCACTAGAAGTGCTGATGTGGCTCGGCGACCTGTGTAGTACTACGGACTGGCTAATCCGACAGTCCAGGCCCAATGGCGAAGGCTGGTACGTTGCTTTACTACTACTACTACTACTACTACTACTACTACTACTACTACTACTACTACTACTACTACTACTACTACTACTACTACTACTACTACTACTACTACTACTACTACTACTACTACTACTACTACTACTACTACTACTACTACTACTACTACTACTACTACTGCTGCTACTACTACTACTACTACTACTACAACTATTTCTAACACAGTGAGTACTGTTTGAGTGTTGCCACTAAATTGTTTCGGAAAGTGCTTAGCTAAGTTGATTGATTGGTTCGATTATGATGCATGTTTGTTTGAACGCAGTTGCTGCCACCAGTTCTTTCAGAAACCGTACGGAACGGAGGTACCATTAGGCATTAGCACGCGTTTGTCAAAGCACACGCTGTACAGCTTTTCAGTATGACAGGTCACTACTTCAAATTCTTTTGTTCGGCGGAACACGGTCGTTTTCACCGGGCGCTTCTCGTTGCCTTGTTGGTTGAACTGCACAAAGTTGCTCGTCATCTCCTTGAGTGTGTCGTAGGTGAGATCCTGAGACGCCTCGTGGTTCAGGGTGAAGCCGCGCACCTTCAGCTTTGTTTTGGTGGCCCCCGTTTCCAAATTGCGCATTTTGTACCCATAATTTTTGGCCCCACCGCAGCAAAAGTCGTAGATTTCCCAGCCTGGCTCAATTTCGTCGCTGAAATCGCCCAAAAATGTGCCCATTTCCACTGGCTCGTCCACGGCTGGGTTCTCAAAATAGATGGCTGAGTCAGTGTCGTAGTAGAGCGCCCTTTCCCCCACTGTGTCGAGTATTTGGTAGAGCCAGAGGCGGGCGTAGGTGGTGGTGAAGGCGGCGAGCACTGGATTGGTTATGGGCGAGGCCTCCACGAATTCCTGGTTGGGCTCATAGGTCAGCGCGATAGCATCATTGTTGAGAATTGTCATGTCCACGACGTCGAGCTTCTCGTTGAACATGGTGGCATAGAAGTCGTCTGGCGTGGTAAATAGCTTTTTGGTCGGCTTGCCAGGCTGTTGTCCAAATTTACCCCAAAAAGAATTTAGACATAATTTCGATTGGCTTCTCCTGGCGGGATTTTTCTCCATTTTCGCGGCTTCCAGGGCGATCCCCTCCTTCTCTTTGTACTGTTCGATAAATTGGGCTCTGTCGTCTTCTGTGACACAGTTGGAGGGGTAGCCGCTGCTCTCGATCTTAGCCTTAGCGAAGGTGTTTTATGTAGCTTGTCCAGAGGCCGGTGGACTCGTGCTCTCCGTCGTACACCATCCAGTCGTCGTAGTGGTAAACTTCATAGATTTCCTGGATCTCGTAGCCCTTCTCCACTGCCAGCTCCAGTTCTGGGGTACAGTAGGTCCCGGTCCAGGATCTCTGCTGGTTGGAGTGGGTACAGTGGGGGGACTGCCTGTGCATGCAGGTCTTGCAGAGTCCGAATAGTAGCTTCTTGTTCACCCTGTAGGGTAGCACCGGGAAGAAGAGTCCGCGCGGCGCTAGCACCTTCACAGTGGCCATGCCGAAGTATTTGCTGATGTCGGTGCCCAGCTCCACCCCTGGCGCCCCCTTGATCAACACCTCTGGGTGTCCGATGGGGAGCTTGCAGAACTTGTTGACTGCTGGGTAGAGTGAGACGAAGTCTCCGTGTCTAATTCTTGTCCCCTCCTCGCAGTGGAACTGCAGCCTGGTCCCGCCCACTCTGCCACCATAGAAGCCGTCCCTGGGGTTCAGTGGGGGCACCACCTCGATCTTGTCGAGTGCCGTTGCCAGCTCTGGGTCCGCTCTCATTTCGGCGCGCAGCTCACAATCCCACTTGGTGACCAGGTTCAGGCCTTGCTCTCGGATGTAGTGCTCCTTAGCCATGGTCCTCTGGAACGCCTCCTCCACGCTGGTCTGGCTGTTCTTCCCTGGAATCTTCGCCTTGCGGTCTTTGATGCAGCTGTGGCCGTGCCACCAGCAGCCATGGTATTCGTAGGCAGTGTTGGTGCTCTCTGAGTATCCGTCCAAGGCGTAGGGTCCCAGCTTGACCTCTCTGGTGGAGTTGCCCTTGTGGCGGATGTCTAGGCCCTGGCTCTGGTTCAGATGGGTCAGCCACTTCTGTGCGATGACTGACTGGTTCTCCTTTCGGCGGTAGCCTCCATGTGGGATCAGGGGGATGGTGTTCTCCAGCAGGTGGTTCGCTCTGTACGCCACGTTGCAGGCTCCAGCTATGGTCACTGCGTTGCTGAAGGGTTGGACGCTGGAGGTCTTCACGAACTCGTTCTTGAACGCTAGGCAGCCTTTCCGGAGCACCGTAACGTCCTGCTTGCAGTAGGCCAGGGCTTCTGCCTGCATGCCGAACTCCTTGCCCGTCTGGTCCTCCAGCCACTCCAAGAGCTTCTGCCGCTGGTCTGGCATCATGGTGTTGGCGCCGTACATTTCAGCTGGGAAGTAGGGTCCCTTGTAGTTGGCGTTGCCACTGGTGTAGGCCAGGTATGGGAAGTAGCCCTTCTCCTCTGGGAACCCATAGGCGGCTGGCAGCTTCCCAAGTCCCATGGCCAGAAATTTCAGGGAGTCTTTCACCTGCACCCCCTTCAGCTCCATGGAGTACACCCTGAGGCCACTGTTGAGGATTTCCACTGGGATTTTGAGATCGACAAGTCTTCTTAGAAGCAATGGCCCATCGTAACCTGAGAAGTTGTGGCAGAGGGCGATGGTCCCCTTCTTCTTGTTGAACAACCACTTGGTGAACTCCTCCAGACACGTCTCAGGGTTGTCGAAGACCACCTCTCTCTGGCCGCAGGTGTCGCAGTTGTCATCTGGTTCCCAGCTGTCCTCGCAGTTGGGGCAGATCACCTGAGCCACGATGAGGGCTGCTTCATGCTGGAACTTGCCTGGGGCCACTTGCCTCTCTTGGTAACATTCCATATCAAACAAGATTAGTAGATGGGGGCAGAGCCCCTTGGGGCACTCCTCCCCTCTTTCAGAAGGATTTTGCGAGTTGAATCATGCTGCCCACTGATCAACGAGACATGTCTGTGAGGCTTAGTGGCCACTCTGATCGCAAAAGTAATAGCAAATTCGGAATGGTGACCCTCCAATACCCCACATTTGGCGTACAACACACCTGGCTTCAGCTGAACTGACACAACCAGGTTTTCCACTTGAGGGCACGTATGGTGGCAAGCAAATTCTTCAAAAATGGTCCCACACATCTCAAAACGAAAAGGCAACGTCAAATTCGTGATCAGCGTCCCCGAAAAGCCGGAATCGAGTACTTACACGGTAGGTGCCCTGGACAAATCCTGCAGCCAAAATTTTGAATTCAAATTTCCCGCCAAAATACGCGTCGGACGAAAAAAGTGTTTATAACAAAAACAACGTATCTTTTGATGCTCTATCACGCGAAAGTCCAACTAGCACCGAAATATCTCAACTGACCCCACTTTGCACCGAAATACCCAAAAATAACCCTACAAATTGCAATTTCTCCTAGAAATTAATCCAGCATAAAGCCGAAATTTTGCCACAGTGAAGACACTTGTAAGCCTCAAAAACCCTGTGAATGCCGTCGAAATCGATCCCCAGCGCAAAAAATGGGATTGGCAGAACTTTTGAATTGTGACCCAAAAATCGATTTTTCCACATTTTCGCCAGAAATTTGGAGGCTTCGAAACAAGTGACCTACTACAAAGTTATAGAGCTCGCCGAGCGCTATCGAATGGTGTTTGTAACGTCTCAATACGACCACGCTCTCAAAAGTTACACCTGCCCAAATTTTTCCCCAGAGACCCGGGACCCAACTTCGGGGTGAATTTCCCGGCTGGTGGCACATCCGATCACGTTTCTAAAACCGATTCTGGATAGAGCTATCCAAGTTCTTCAACCACGACAAGTAGCTTTAGGTTGACTTAAAAAACAAAGAAACCACGACCTGACCGTGAACCCCTACTTTTGGGTCGAAAAACCCGGTTTTTGCTACCCGGCCCGGGCAGACCCGGACCAAACCCGGCGGCGCCTCTGCCATCGGATAGCCCAATGTATCTTACATATTCAACCCAAAGCTCGTCTCGCTCCGTTCTTCCAGAACACTATTCTAAGCATCCAAAGTTCGTCGGAGGCCGAAAAATGGGGTTTTTGGCAACTTGCCAAAAATTGGGTCCCGAACGGAAGTCGATACCCCCGATGCAGGCTGCAGCATCCAGAGACCTATCGAATAAAAAAAAATTTGCCCCGATCGGCCAAGTCTAGCCCGACTTATGAACGTTTGAATTTACACAGAATCCGCACCATCACTATAGCACTCCTCCCTTTTGGAGGGGAGGAGTGCCAAAAATACATAGCATGGGGGCGGCTCGTCCAGCTTCTCCTCTTTCAGGGGCTGCATCCAACACTGGTGGTCTTCCAACTCTGAGTCCTTGAACCACTGGCGGCACTGCTCGCACTGCGTCTCTTGGCAGTGGTGCGCCCTTCCACTGTGAATGGTAAAACCGCAGGTGCCGCACAGCCTCACCAGTTCGCAGATGGATTTGCCATGTCCATTCTTGTATGTCTCGGCTTTCTTGTGGTTGTCAAAACATTGGTTGCTGGGGAAGCTTCTTAGACAGTCGTCACAAAATATGTAGTTGTCGCCTTCCTTTGTACATGGGGTGTCAGCAAAGCAGCAGCCGCACTGTTGCTTGCATTTATGCCTTCCCCGATTGTTGAAGCCCTCGTTACAGTGCTCACACCAGTAGCTGGCTTGAAAGAACTTTGGCATGGAGAGGACAAGCGTGGCGTGGTTGTCATGGAGCAAGATGTTGACTGTGTGCTTTGCGCTGGGGCCTTGGAACACTGGCTCTGGTACCCCTTCGATCCTCCAGAGCTTGATCTGGTAGTCCTCGGCGTGGATGGCCTCCTGGACCTTCTGCACGTCTTTCACGTCGTAGGGGCCATCGTCAGAAAGTCCACACCGCCTAGCCAGCTCTTTTGCCGCTTTCTGCTGCGCTCGGTTGTTGGGGCCACTCCGTCTGATGTTGTTCCACTTTCGCTTCAGCTCTGCTGACTCGTTTCGGCGGCACCTAGCCATTCCACAGACGATTGCCCGCAGAAGACACCTCTCGTCCGTGTTCTTGATTTCGAGCAGAATGCCATTCCTGCCGCTTCTTTCTTGGATGTACTTCTCAACGTCCACGATGACCCTACGGCCACTAGCAGCTGGAGGCACCACTGTCCAAGCTTCAATTTCAAAGTCGGTGAGGGCGATGTGATCGTTGCTCTGGGCCAGCTTCTCGAAGAAGTGAAGAATCTTTGCAGTGTTCATCTCTTCTTTGGTAGTGAATGGAATTATGGCTGGCTTCCCAAGCTTCAGAGCCTCATGGTTGATCTTGAGTCCGACTTTGGCGTTTTGGGGGGCAGAACTGAACGCCTTTTCGATCAGCTCTCCGAAGGCAGATGGGATGTGCTTCACCGCGTCAAACTTTTCCTGCTCGAAGTGCAGCTTGAAGACGTCGCAGGTGGTGTTGAACTTCTTGCTCTCATGCGTGCCACTGTATCTGAGGTTGTAGCTGGGTTCATGGGAGGTACTTGGCTGTGGGTCAGTGGCAGCAGAGGGCCCTTGTCCTCCACCAGTCTGCACGTCTTCCTCTTCCATGAAGTCGGGGGCTAGCTCAGACCAGAAATCGGCGTCTCCAATGCTGGGACCTGCCTTGCCCTCTTGCCGCAGCTTGAGGTAGGCTTCGAAGATGGCCTCTGCCAGCCCGCCGATCTGCTTGTAGGTTCGGGCCTTGATCAGGTCTTCAAGTTGCTGGTGGGAGAGCTTCTCCATTGTTCTCAGTTTCTTAGTTTCTTAGAGGTTCCTGTCTCTAGTTAGGAACTGCTGGAAGTCACTGCTCTGAGAGCCAGTTTATATACCCCGTTTCGTCGCCTTTTCGCGTAGTGTGTAGGCGTTTCGCAACTTCTCACAACTTCCGGCGCAAAATTCGCAGCAATTTCGTGCATATGATGAGGTATGATTCACCACAGTCTAGGCGGCCCGACCCGGCGTGTGACTCACACGTACGCAAGACGCACGTATGTATATTGCGCAACTTCGTGAAATAATGACATCACGCTTGGCACAGCGTGGCACAGACGAACTTCCATTACGCCACCGTCTGTGTGCTTGCGAAATCGGACCGTATGTCATCGAATTCTAATGGAACACTTGACGCTGCGGCTCAAACCCGCTGGAACTCATTCCATAAACGAGTAAGTAGGTATATTGCTTCTCTGTACTGGGTCTTTCGAAACTCCAGACCCCCCCTCCACAGCACGATGTGTAAAAGGTAGCGAAGTCATAATTGCACACATGGTAGCCTAATGTCTTCACAACTCGGATGCAAAAATTCAGCACTCTATCTCAACTCACGCGCAAATGCGAGCGCGAAACGCAAAACCTGTCAGAATTGACGACCGAGCCACCTTTGGGCGGGTGCGGCTCGCGCGTGGGACGCTCTATTGAGGCTGGCGAAATATCATTCGAAAGAGAAAACAGTAAGCTTTAAAATGACGCAGGAACGACTTTCGTAGCTTGCACCAATCTTGCGTGGTGAACAATCAAAGTTGGGTTGCCAATCATGCTTCTGCTGATGGCGCTCCTCTTCTCCATGGCGACGGCCTCCAGGAGGAGGAGGAGCAATCGCGACCGATTTTGCGCTTCGCGCTCGCATTTGCGCGTGAGTTGAGATAGAGTGCTGAATTTTTGCATCCGAGTTATGAAGACATTAGACTACCATGTGTGCAAGTGTGACTTCGCTACCTTTTACACAGCGTGCTGTGGAGGGGGGGTCTGGAGTTTCGAAAGACCCGGTAGACGCATTAGAGTGCGCCCACAAAATTTGCGCGCACAAATCCCTAATTATGCAACTGCGCTAATCTAGTATGCGGCCGGAAATCCAAATGCCGTTAAGCAGGGTCCGCTTCACTGCATATTGTGTGTGTAGGTATGTAGCTAAAGGTACTGCATGCTGCGATCTAGTAACGATGTACCGTCTGCTGCTGCCGCGGCGCTCTAGTTTTGCACCGCTGCAGAGCGGCGCCGACCATTTGAGCCTATAACCCCTAAAGTCCCGCCGTATCGCCTTGTGGTACTAAAATTAATCTCTAATAAAAACACGCTGCGGTTTTTTTTTCGCCTGCAACGTGTTGTGTTTTTTTTGGACGTGATTTTTTTTTAAAGAGTTTGTCTGTATTGTTTTTTTTATGAACTCATAGTGTTCATGCCTTGTATTGTCTGCTGTCAACATCATGATTGCCTATATAACCCTTCCTGCATCTAAGAAGATCTGCCTAGTGTTTTCATGATATTACAAAATGGAATCTTTCTATGTTACACTGCCAAGTGACACTCAAGTTGAAGGCAACAAAACTGGTGATTATGTGGTACCCCTTGCTCATCCAGTCGAGCTCACAGGGCAGTGGGAAGTTGGAGTCAGCCAAGTTATAATACCAGTTACTTACAAGACGCTGACTGATGCATCAATCACAATTGAGTCATTTCATTATGACTTAAAGCAGAAGTTTTACATGGCCAAGAACACCCTTCACCTAGAGTCAGGGTACTATGATGATGTGGAGCCATTGTTGAATGCACTGAATGCAAAAGTTGCTGCATTCTGGAAGACCAAAGTTGCACAACTGAAGCCGCTTTGGGGTGTCATGGCAATAGAGAAAGGAATGTCTGAAGAGCAAGTTGACAAGGCAATGCAACGTTATGAGGGTGATCAAGTTGCTGTCAAGTTTGCTACGGTGGATGGTAAAGTCGAGCTTTCTCTCAACAAGGGACTTGCATATGCTGTCACCATGTCAAAGGCCTTGCAGTACACTTTAGGATTTGAAAAGCCAGGGTTGAAGTACACCCTTGCAAAAGGGGAGAAGCACACTGATGGCATGACTACAATGAGAGCGCAATACATTGCTGACTTGTCTTCTGGTATGGACTGTTTCTTTCTGTATACTGATGTTATTAAGGCTCAGTTTATTGGAGATGTCAAGGCACAAGTGATTAAGATAATCCCTACCAAAGGGCGTTACAAAGGTGTAATTGAAAAGGTTTACCCAATGATTCACTACTGTGAAGTACTGTGCAATCGATTTGATCGAATAAGGGTTAGTATTAGGACAAGCAGCGGTACTCCTGTGTTATTCGACTATGGTAGAGTCATTGTGAAGTATCACTTTCGTCGGAAATCATTGTTGTGATCTATTGTGGCACTGTGCCTCAGGCATGTCTTGTAGAATACTATGTTTGCGTGTGCTCCTGTGTGAACTAATAGCTCTGCAGACTGATATGATTTTGTTGCTTGATGACACTCAATCGCACACCATTACGGCACGAAACAAGCTATCATGTCGCTAGAACCAATACGTATACAGCACAGTGAGCACAACACCTACTGAGCAAGCACCAAGAAAACAGACACCGAAGTTTGTCACCTTCTCATGCCTAGGAAACAGTGCACTGAGTATAGTGTCAGCTTTTACACCAGCATCAACGTGTGCCTGTAAGTATCTGATAAAAGTCAGTTTTCTACCTATGTTGCAGTCTGGCATTCCAATAATATGATGCAACACTACTGGCAATCCCTCCGGCTGCACAAGCTCTACTGAACTGACGTCAATCCTACGGATCAGTCTAGACAGTGAGTCACTTGAGGTCATTCCTTCTGTTAGAAAGTACTGAATACTTTCCTTAGATAGGACTGCCATTAACAATGAATTTTCACACTCCAAAGTCACTTTTTATCCTGTCGTATGCAATCGAGATATTGTCTCTGGCCACAGTAGAGCAGTACAAAGGCTGGAGGGAAGATTTTGATCGCAGCTTGGCCACCTTCACACCTAATGAGGTTTCAATCTGTCGACGCTACATCAACATGTGCAAAGTTCAAAATATAGAAGATACTGTCTTCTTCTCACTATATTCTCCCTTTCTGGAAATGGAGCACAATGAAGAATGGCAGTTGCAACTCAAACAGTTCCTATTCTGTGAGGTGTAATTTATGGTGTCAAATACACATATGGAAACTCTCCTTGTTGCGAAATCTTCAAAAGTGATGTCACCTTGTCGAAAAGTTTCGAAGTTGTTTCGAATTGTTTCGAAGTGTTACGAAGTTTTTCGTGGTGTTTGGAGAGCTCATACATATACCCTCCTGCTTTGGCATTCCACTACATTCTTCATCACCAAGCTGCAAGAATGACATTCCCAGCAGTTCCATTAGCCGAGCAACCACCTCCACCCAAGGCACTTGCTGATGCCATGAGGACTGCGGGGCCCCTAATTGAGAAATTCATTGCTACTTACCCAATGAATAAGAAGGTGCTGAAACCCTATAATGAGCTTGCCAACATGGCAGTTGAGGTTCTTTCTTTTGTGATTATTCGTCTACCAAAGGAGGAATTGGAGGAGTTAGATGCGAGTCTGCCAGAGACTGTCGAGGTCAACTACCCATTCTTCACTTCTCTGGCATTTCCAGTTGTTGAAGTGAAGAGGCGCCCTCGCTCAAAGTTCAACTACATACAATTCTTTCCATCGGGCATTGCCTGGCAGTGGCTACACCAGGCACTGAAAGCGATCTGGCCTGTGTACAAGGCGAAGTACCTATGTTGATTTGTGATGTCTGTGTGATCGAGCTCCCTGGTTAACTGTTTGGCAAACTGTTCTCTGTGAGCCTGGTACAAACTGCTACACTTGTATGTGACAATGACAGTATTTCAAAATAGAATGAATACGAGTTTACAAATCATCACTGGGGTTGATGCAAATGGCCACCAATGGAGCACTGCACACACAATGATCTCGGATTCGAATTATCTTAGTCGGTGTGTTAGAAGTCTGCGATTCTTTGACCTTGTGGTGCTTGACTTGTGGGACATCGGTCAACTTAGGTTTCTTCAAGACGGCTTCCCCATTTTCCTTTCCAATGCGTCTGTCACGGCCAGATACAATCTTGCTCTTGTGGTTCTCCTTCATGGCTTGCTTAGGTCTTGCCTTTTCACCAAGCTTGATTAAGTCTCCAACTAGCCCCCTGAAACGTCGCTTCCTCCCAAGCTTTGGTTTGAACTCCTTGCTTGACCTTTCAGAAGTCACAGTTCCACTTGGCACTTTGGCAGAAACCAGTTTAGTGATGGTTTCGTCTTCACTACTCGACATCTCTGGGACCACAGGAAGAGGATTCACAGGTTGCTTTGCAGGTACTTGGTCAATTGTAGGTGCTTGGGAGTCAGTCTGGTGTTGTTCTGGATCTCTTGGTTCCACTGGCTCCCCCGCATTTTCAACAGCAGCAAAGAAGTCATCCAGAAATTCAGCAGCCATTGTAGGATTCTTCTTTTAATTTCCAGGTATCTGCTTTTGTGAAGTGAAGTACTATTTGTTTGATGCAGTCACTTATATACTTTTTGAGCTATGCAGTTCTGGATGCAAAAGCATTGCACAACTGGTTTCGTCAGGTTTTCGAAATCTAACGTCAGTCTGACGAAATTCATAAAAGTTTCATCATTCCTAGCACATGACCCAGAATAGTTTGATATGATGACGTCAAATGGGACTCCTCTTACAAGATGGTAGGCTACATACAGGCAATGCGCCCCACAGTCATCACTGAAAACACCCTGTACTTGTCTATCATTGATGGTCAGCGAAGTTTCTGTAAGGTACTTTTGGAATGGCTTCAACGGTGCCCTGCCATAGCTATCAA
>JASAMZ010014322.1:0-27579 GCA_030248115.1 Linhomoeus sp. GSCO2_2 | reverse complement strand
AACTGTACGTCAGGCAATTGAGCCATTTTCCACCTGGCGACAGCGGCCATCTGTTCGCGGCCATTGAGGAAATTCCTCCCGGAACTAGGGCAAGCACATCCGCCGACAGTGGAGACCAATGGTAACGGACTTACTCTAAGCCTCACTCTCGTCCCCTTTATGCATTGTACAGGGTTTTTTTTAGATGACCACTTTTCGTTCGGCCAGATTTTGTGCAAAACTAAACCAATGTAAGTGAAACTTTAACACATGGTCAGAAAGGCTTTGCCATTTTGTATGTTAGATGCCCAGCTAAATTGGTCTTGCACTGCGGAAATTACAGGGTGTCAAAGTTCAGGCCGGAAATCTCACGATCGGCCGGCTTTGAAGCACGGTAACTCGGTCGTTCCGCCGCTTTTGCGGACGCGGCAAATTACACCTGAAAGGTCTTTAAACAAGCTTTAATTTGCCACAAGAACGAACTTCCTATGTTGTCTAACGGCCGAGTTACAGCTCGAAGAATATTCTTGGCATTGGTCAAAGTCCCCCTTTCCCAGCGGACGGCGGTCCTCGACTCTCCAGAACGCGTTATCAGAAACTTTGACAATCGGTAACTCGGCCGTTAGACAACATAGGAAGTTCGTTCTTGTGGCAAATTAACGCTTGTTTAAAGACCTTTCAGGTGTAATTTGCCGCGTCCGCAAAAGCGGCGGAACGACCGAGTTACCGTGCTTCAAAGTCGGCCGATCGTGAGATTTCCGGCCTGAACTTTGGCACCCTGTAATTTCCGCAGTGCAAGACCAATTTAGCTGGGCATCTAACATACAAAATGGCAAAGCCTTTCCTGACCATGTGTTAAAGTTTCACTTACATTGGTTTAGTTTTGCACAAAATCTGGCCGAACGAAAAGTGGTCATCTAAAAAAAAACCCTGTACTACCGTATCTGTGTCTTCCAAAAGAGCCACTGTATGCGGTATACTGTACTGAAGTACTGTATTACTACACTACTATAAGTAGGCAATAAATAAGCCTTCAGTATATGTTTTACGTTCGTCGCCGTCGACAGGTCTAATCTAGTTTCTTCTACTGCAGGAACTGCCCTGAAATGTGCCGCGTGCCGGATCCTGGCCTTGCCCTATGGTCGCTGGAAAGCAAATCGGCAGTGGACTTCTCACTGACCTCACAGCACATGCGATACGCACTGCGGTTCACTTTCCCTGCTGACTGCCGATCGCACTGGCGGGCAGTACCTTCCTCTCTGCTGCCCTTTCGCACTTACAGAGTCTTAATTGGAAAGCCCTATCACATAAACCTCGACTATTTCACTTGCTTCCCCATAGCGTATCCAGCCGTGTTCACAACTCCAGACGACATCCCTGGAACGCCTAGCAACTTTCTGGTTGTCTTCAGAATATTCGGTCAATATCTAAAAGAATAGTCACGAAGGTACACAGCAGTCTATTGTCAGATCGCAAACGGCGAATTTCTCGCCACGATTTCGGAACGGGAGTGCGTCGGCGTCATTCGGGAGGTCGACATCCAGCACTGTCTGTCCGAGGTCTGCTTCTCCGACAACTCCAGCGTCGCCTCCTCCATTCGGGTGCCGCTGCTTCACGACTGCAGCGGTCGCAGTAACGACCTGGTGCGGATTCCAATTCCGACGGCAGTGGGCGCCTCCAAAATGGCCAGGGTATTGTAACCGTCTATCATCTATTTATACGGTGGTGTGCCCGCTATTCCTGTCTACATGTTTGCAGATCCGCTTTCGCACCAAGAAGGGATGGGGCCCGTTCAGTCCGCCGCGTCGTCTTCCCGACGAGAAGGCAACAGCGACTCAGCTGGTTGTGGTAGCGACAGCCGGCCTGCTCGTTCTCGTTTTGGCTGTGGCTACTCCCGCCATCGTCCGTCGCTTGATCGCCGCCCAGGTCTGGCTGCCTGCCAAGAGAAAACTTGCTATATTTGTGCGCTTACTACATATAATACTGGGCACGTACATACATATGCATCTGTACGTATGGCAGAGGTGGACAGCCGTCTACAGGGAGCTATCGAGGCATCTCGTCCGACTCACGAGAGGTTACATGAGGCTCGGCCCTCCAAGGGGGCCCGACGGACGCCTGCTCGCGCTGCCGCCACTTCCAGGTACCGGTTCTACCATACCGCAATGAGCTGTTTCTTGTCTATCGAAGCAGTTACAGTATTCCTGACCGTTGTCGGCTTACCCGGATCACATCTGGTGCATGTATTCGGAGACCTATCACCGAGTAAATCGTGAATGTATGTATGTACATAGTTATGTAGGGAGGTACACCTCCGCTTGCCCTTCAGATACTGAAGGGACGCCGTTCGAGACGCCGCCAAGTCAGCCGGGCGGCAGCGAAGGAAGCTCCCCATCGCGACAGTCCAACACCTCGACTTCCGCCTCTGATTGTAGCGTGGAAATGCTGGACGGCACTGGAGCCCTCGCCTGTTCCGACTATGAAGACTACTGGTACACCAGCAATGTCAGGCTAGAGTTGCCAGAACGGGCAAATGAATTTGGCAACGAAATGTGTTCTGATGACAACACTTCAAGTGCTTCGAGCGAGTGTTCTGTTTGAAGGAGGATGTGTAGTGAGAACGAAAATACTGCTGCAGAAAACACGAGGAACACCAATTACATTCCGTCCGAGTTTAGTCGTCTTGTTGGGTTTGCGATGAGGCGTGCATGCGCCGAGCTTCGAGACTCGACCCTTTTCTCTCAGCACGGAACGGCTAGCTAGTCGGCACGGCGGCGCATGTCCGAGTCGGAATCACTGATCGGTCAGCATGTTGCACTTCACGAGTCGCTTCTCTTCCCGTCTTCGTGTTCGTCTGCTGCTACGGCTAGTAGTAGGCGCCCGGCGGCGGCGGCGGCGGCGGCGGCGGCTCTCGCAGCCTCCGCTCCTCCAGGGCCTTGCGCTGGTCGTCGAGGCGCCTACCCATCAGCCAGACGCAGACGGCACCGGGCACCGCGGAACCCATCCAGGCCACCTGGTTGACCTACACATGGATGAGGCAGAACGAGGTAGAATACAAGCGTACGAGCGTTCTGGGGCAGAGTGCCGACGACCCCTGAAGCGAGCGGGGCAACGACCTCGAGAGACAATCGAATGGAACCACCGAACATGCAAAGAAGTAACAAAGGCGAACTCACGAAGACGTCTTGCATTTCGAGCGAGATGACGACGCCGGCGACGAGGCTGAGGGCGGCCAGAGAGGCGAAGGCGACACTACCCCCCGTCGCGAGGGAGCCGCTCTTCTTGATCGTGGCGCCCAGCGTCAGCAGCGCCGCCGACAGACTTGTCACCAGCTGAACAAGAACGGGGAGTGTGTGTTTGTCCACATCACTTGCAGCATACTCGGCGAAATAGAAACCCTGAGCCCGTGGAGGCTGTAGACGATGGTCAGGGTCGTGGACGGCGGCGACCCAATCGCCAGCTGATACCAAGCGAAGTAATTGATATCCAGCACTAGGCCGATGGCGCTGCCGATGACGCACAGGAAGCCCATTATGGTCCAGGTGATGCCGCAGGCGAAGGGCGTGCAGCAGCAGACTCTCAAGCGCTTCCTCTCCTCCTAGAAACAATCGAAATATTGTGGTTCTGAAAAAAACTTTCCATTGTTCAACAGCAGAACTTCACCACGTGCGGGTAGTAGGGCTGCGGCGCTGCCGCGTGCGTGGTCGTCGCGACGTAGGCCGTCTGCTGCTGCGGCGGCGGCAGCGGGTAGGGCCTGGCTCTGTCCATCTCGTAGCCGCTGTTGTCGTGGCCGCCGCGGTTCCTCCAGTCACCGGCCATGACGTCGACTGGCTTCTTCCTTCCTTCACTCACTCAACGACGACGACTGTAGACCAAAGCCTACTTCACTTCCTGCTTCGATTTAGTTTTGTTTGCCTAATTTATGAATAACAATTAACTCATAGCATCAATAGTGCAGCATGGACTGCAGCAGAACTGTTGATTGTACGACTTCGGAATGAACAGCCTCTCGGCCATCCACCCGGTGCCAGGTGCGGTGCGCGTAAATTATCCATCACGTGAGATAGTACGTGTTCGGAAGTAGCATAGTTCTACCGTTGTAGACACAGTATATACTCAACACGGAATACATAGCTGTGCTGTACGGTACTGTACACCGACTCGTCCATACTCTGCCGATAGGATAGTTGATTCCCTCGCGACACCACCCTCTTGCACTTTCAGTCCAGGTTGTCGACAGTAACCTGACGCTTCTCTTAGTAAATCACATCGTCGTCTGCGCGTCTCGGCCTTCGGCATAAACCTTTCCTCCCAGCATTCTTCCTTTGTGTCCTTCCCGGCTTTTACCATTGGCAGAATCCTTCTTCTCTTCCTTCCAATGGTCGACGATCTCGTCGACTGTCTTTCCTCTGCTTTCTGGCAGGGCGTAGAGCAGGAAGAGGACGACGGCGACGGCGACTGCCGTCTGCGGCAGCACTGCCCAGGAGCCGACGACGGCGGCCAGTGGAGGGAAGCCGAGGGCGACGACGATGCCGAAGCCGAAGATGCTGGCCTGCGTGGCGGCGGCCGTGGCCGCCCGACTCGCCTGCGGACAGATCTCGACGCTGAGGACGCCGCTGACCATCATGGGCCCCAGGAAGAAGGCCTGCTGGGCGCCGAACAGCCCCAGCAGCAGGCAGACGTTGCGCGCGGCGCCCTGCAAGGGCTGGCCGGCCAGCGTCAGTAGAAGCGTCGACACGATGCCCACTGCCATGCCGAATAGGTAGGTGGGCTTTCGACCCAGGTGGTCGACGACCCGGGAGAGCGACGTGCCCACGCTGAGCACCGCCGACGGCAGTTGCATCATGAGCACCTAAAGCGTCGCATCGTGAGAAGAAATCACGGAGGGCATTGTACCCGTAATTTTTTACAGTGGCCAGAGCTGCCCACTCTTCCGAGATGCCTTGCTCCACCATGATGTCAGTCGAGTAGAAGCTGCCCAGAACTATGCCCGAGGTCGGCGGGCCCATTCCGGCGACGACGCAGAGAACGAAAGGCCAGCGTAGATGCTTCGTTTTGAAAATCTCAGCAATCGACGCTGTTTTGGAGTGCGCCGCCTCGCTCAAAGCCTTTTCAGCGTCCAGTTCGGCCTTGTGCTTCTCCCAGTTGGCCGACTCGCCCTGGTTTGTTGAAAATTGGTGGGATTTGTTTAATTTAATTAACTTAATCTGCCTAAGTATAGATTAATCTAATTCTATCAGGTCAATTCTCTAGGCAATCGAATTCTTTTCTTGTTTATTCATTAATTATTTTTTTGTAGCACTTGAATTTGTTTCATTAATTGAAACGATGAATCGTTGAATTAAATTGTGACTGATCTAATTTAAATAAAAATAAATAGATAGTGTTACCGTAATAAATACATAATAACACTAAAGTAACAAACAAATTAAATAAATAGACAGTACTAAATTAAGTGTAAATAATTAAATTATACAAACACCTGGTAGAAGTTGTAAGCGTTTCTGGCCCGCTCTTCACTGCCGCATGTGATGTAGAGATGCTTGGGCGAGTCATGAAGCCAGAAGTAGCACAGAATATGCACAACCGCCGGTGGAATGGACGCCAGAAAGGAGTAGAACCACAGGCGGTCGCTGCCCAATAGGAGGCCCACGACGGTACCCAAAACTACTGGTATCTGCGTAGAGGCCGTCAGGAAAGAAGATAGGAAGCCGGCCTGAACCAAAACGACTTCGACGGCGCATATGTGGACAATTGGAGGACAACTACATGAATACGTGCCTGCTTCGCAGAAGCGGCGCACTCGGCGACCAGAACGTAGGCGAAGATGGCGAATCCACTGGCAACGCCGACAGTTAGTCTGCCGAGCAGCAGCAGCTCCGGCCGACCCACCAGAACGGCGCCAAATTCAGTGAGAGACCCAGCGATACAAAATACGTTGGCGACGATCATGACAGCGGCTTTTCGACCTAAACCATCTCATGCTAAGCAAGTTGCCTGTATATAGATGGTCCTTCGATTTGTGAAGCAATCGGCGTCTACCGATTCTGTCGGCCGTCCATCCGAAGAGCGCCGTCCCAAACACCACCCCAAGAGAGTAGGCGGTCGTGACCGCTGCCCACAGGCTCTTCAGTTCCGTTTCCGTCACATTATGGCCATAACTTTCGGCTACCGACTCGTTAAGAAAACGCTGCACCTTTCCGGCTACGGTATTCAGCAATGACAGCTGGATGTAGGGTGAGTAACCGAAACAAATGTGGATAGCGACCGACAGCCAGAGGTTCCGAGCGAACATAATGTGTTGATGAGACTACTGAGTGTATGTTTTGTGCAATCGTTGGGATGTGACACGAGTGTAATCGGCGGCGGCTGAGTTGCTGGTAAAAGAGCGGAAGGCTCATGGTCGTCCTTCGCGTCGCAGAGGTGCGCACGGATGTTTTCACAACAGCGGAAAAAGATGCCGCCGTCGCTCAGTGACACGCACATTACTGCGTCAGGTTTGCGCATGTCACTGCAGTGCAGAGCAAAAGGTCGCCCGCCCAGCCCCTATCGGATATCGGTGCTTGCCCTACCAAATGACAGCCAATAGAAGAAAGGGAGAGCTGGCGAGCACTGCATGAACGATCAGCGATTGATCAGCGGAGAGGATAATCCATACTTAGCCAGTGAACACACAATAAAACGTCCACAATGAGATCAGATCCAATGACGCATATCACCGCAGAATAGACAGAGCAACAAAATCTGTACATCAGTCAGCGATGGTCGCTTCGTCCCACGGGCCGTGAATAGTGCTGAAAGACAATAGTAAACTCTCATCTTCTCTTACACTCCAAATAACGCTGTCACCTCTTCCACTGCTGCATCTTGAGCAGGACAAAGGGGCAGAGAAGACATATGAACGCTATCTCAGTCCAGTAGAGCGCTACTGCCGCCAGGGATCCATTCTGGGCCACCACAAGTAGCAGAGACACCACAGCAGTCAGCGTCACAGTGTGTGGAATGTGGAGGCGGTGCTCAAATCTGTCCTGTAGACAGGCTCTGACTGTGGGCCAGAGGGCGAAGAATTCCACAGCCAGACATAATAAAGCGAAGGCGTGATTGGCCGTCTCCAGCCGACTGATCAGGCAGACGGCGCCAAACAGAGAGCAGTTGAGAGAGAAGGAGCGACTGACGCTGGAAATTGAAAGGGTAGAATACTTGTGTCATTGGTAGAATGGAGAGGGAAATAGGTCTAAATACAGGTCTAGTGCAAAGTTTGACTAGCGCCCCATCCAAGCGTGTTCCATCCCTCTCCCATTCACATCCCCACACCTCCCACACCACGGCGCACCACCTCCCTAGTCACCATGCAGCAGATATTCGCAATGAGTGCTTCATTTGCACGCAAACCAACCATACACCACCCAGTGGCGTAGCCAGGATTGCCAAGTGGGAGGGGCAAAAATTATTTGGGGAGGGCAAAATTTTTTTGCTGTTCGTTATGTGCCACCGGGTGCAAAATGAACGCGCAGGTAAAGTCTTCCAATTAACAGCGAGGCAGGCGAAATATTCACTTTTACAGCGCCACAGGCAAAAATTCCTATTATTTTTAGCGCCGCAGGCGAAAATCTTGATTATTTATAGTGACGCAGGAGAAAATTTTCACTATTTATAGCGCCGCAGGCGAAGATTTTTACGATTTTGTAGTGCCGCAGGCGAACATTTTTTCTAAATATAGTGCCGCAGGCAAAAATTTGCATTATTTATAGCGCCGCAGGCGAAAATTTCTACTACTTATAGCGCCGCAAGCGAAAATTCCTACTACTTATAGCGCCGCAGGCGAAAATTTTTACTATTTATAGCGCCGCAGGCGAAAATTTTTTCTCTTGCTGGCCATCTGGGGGGGGCAAAGCCGGCATCTGGGGGGGACATTTGCCCCAATTGCCCACCCCTGGCTACGCCACTGACACCACCTCTGTACCGTAACCCACTCACAGCGGAGCATCCACTCCATAGTCGTGGAATACCAAACCCAGCAGGAACATGAAAGCGGCCATTGCAAAGACAGTGTCAGTGCTGATGGTCTCCGTCAGGGAGCGGAACACGGGGCTAAGACCGAAGCCGAACGACAACAGGATGACGGCCGTTTGTGCGTGCGCTAAAGAGTGACTGGATTACGGTAGCCTCCGTATTGTTAAGTACAGCAAAGTGGTGGTACAGTAATCTAAAGTCCACCAACTTCGAATGGAGGCCTTCCACGACGTCGCCAATTCGAAGTCGACCTGCAGCCAAGCGCCGTAGACGCAGGCCGAGGAAAGCAGCGATCCAATCAGCAGCAGCCGCCAATCTGTAGAAGCAATCAAATCTGATGTCAATTATATCCTCATTTATTTTAGTAGCACAGGTTCAAGGCTACAGTAACCCAATTCTCCGTTGTTGACGAAGAGAAACAACAGCCCATAGAGCACCACGACAGAGATGTGATTCTGGAGAACCAGCGAGCCACTGACGCACTCTGACAAACCATACGTTCGCGCGGTCACTGGAAACACAAAACAAACGTGAACAAGAATTTTGATGAGTTTTTATCAATTTGCGGGCGCGCAACCGTTAGTCTTGAGTTCGTTCAAGAATTCCGGCCCGGAATAGTTGTCTGGAAAGTCTTGCTTTTCGTAGAGGATCTTTCGCCACTTTCTTGACGCCATTATCCAACGTAAAACCTGGAATTTGTGCAAATTCCTTCACATCTCCGCAGTTTGAAATGACAGGGGCACGAGTCGATTTCCAAGACGTATCGCCATTGCCGTTGCGCAATTCTGACTAACATAGACGAGAGCAAAACGGATCCGTCCGCTGGCTACTGTAATTGATGCTCAAAACGTGTATCCTCGTTTGACAAAATTGAGAAGTAACAACTCGTCTGAAACGGCTGCCTTCGCGCAGACCGGCGCTACAAGAACTACCGTAGCCCTTCATGGAAATCAGGCAATATATCCGTCCAAAACCAAAATTATTCGGATTCGACACTTACGCCATTCGCCGCGTTGCCAACAGGGCTTTTGTTGCTTTTATCAACACCACAGATGCAGAAGACGTCACAGCACACGTACGACGAAAGAATAGGGAAATATGTAGAGCGAATCGCGCTGCCAACAGGGCTTGTTGCTTTTTGGCACTCCGCTTTGCAAAAGCAGGAGAGCTCTATATGGGGCGTCGGATTGAACAGAATCATCTTAACAGCTTTTCTCGCGCTACACAAATCGGATCGCCAAGCGGTTTTTGCGTTAGATAGTTCGAGTCGACGCGCAGCCTGGACAAGAAACTAGAAAATTCCGGTGGTGGAAGAATTTTGCGATAATTCAAAAATTCAAAGTTTTGCTAAGTAAAAAAACAATACGCCATAACTCTCGTAAAAGTGGGCCGATTGTGACGATTTTTGGACATGTTGTTTGTAGGCCCTTGGATGCTCTTCAAAGCAAAACCGGAACGGGCTCCCTAGGTGGTCCGACGCGGCAGTACGGTAGAAAATTTGAATTTTCAAATCTTTTTCCCGCCTTTAAAAAATCGTGACTCGAGTTTGCGACGGTGGATCCTCGCTAAACTTCTGACCGGTCGAGACATTGGTATGGCCTTTTGATCGAGACCAAAACCGCCGAGATCGCTTGTGTCGTTCGAGAGATCTGCGGTGACAAAAGTGCCGGGTCCCGAGCGGAAAATTCCGAATTTCGATTTTGAGTGGAGTTTTGGTTTGGAAAGCATGCCTTTAGCGGCAAATTGATAATCGCAACGTGTTCTACGTCAAAAGTTGGTCAAGACGAAGTGTCTTTACTATTTTGAGGTGCCGTATCCCGGCCGCGCCGAATTTTTATACTCCACAAAAAGTGTGGAGTATATAGCGTTTGTGCGCGAAACGCAGTAATTTTAACCGGATGGCGTTCGCTCGTGAAGCGGCCGATTTGCAAACGGTCTTTTGCGTTGGGTAGGCCTAGTAAGTGGGCAGGGTGGACACCAAACGGGGTCACGCTCCGGGACCCCGTTGGCGGGAAATTAAAAAATTTAAATTTTCAAAGTACTGAAAAACGCATTAGGCAAGGTAGAACTCGAAAAAGTTGCATATAATGGTATATACTATCTTTTGATATGTTGTAGCCCTCGATAGTGCCGAACACGGAAAAAAAGAATTGGATCGCTGCGGGACCCATTTTGGCGCCAAATTTGAAAAATTCGCGAATGTTGGCCCCGGGTCAACTTTGACGAGCTGCTGTGCGAGCTAGGTAGCAGCTAGAGCGGCGAGACCACTCTTGGTGCTCCTTCCCAGATGTCCTCTATCGAATGAGCCATGAACGGAGAAAATCGGGCGAAACACAAAAAACTTTCTTACACTGCGACTTTTTCGACTCCGGGGTCCAAAATTGCGATTTTCGCATTTCGGCGTCTATAGCGCTCGAATGCGTTGCCGAATCGTTCCAAAAGTGATTTCAAACGATTCTGCGCTTAAATCTGGTCCAGAAAAGTGTTTTTGGCAAATTTGCAGAGCTACAGTAACCCTGCCGCGTCCATTTGAATATTGGGTGTCGGGTCTACTTTCGCGATATTATACTCGATTTCGGGTTTTCGAGGGCGCTGATTACGAATTTGGCATCCGTTCAGTGTTTAGATGATGTTTGAACATACCTGTGACAAATTTGCATGCTACCGTACCCCAAGTGAAAAATTTCGGTTCCTGGAGTCCATAGGAAACTAGGGGTGTTGTATGTCGAATCTGGGGTATTTTGAGATGTAGATCACGAATTCAGCATCGCTTTTGCGATTGGGGGTGCCAGGACGCGACAACAGCAGAGGAGTCACCGTGCGTAGGAGTTCAAATTTGTGGAGTATACTGCGTCCCCCGGACGACTTGCCTGGGTGAATCCTGGGGTCAAATTTTCAAAATTGAGTTTTCACTTGTTTCGGAGGTTTTCGGCGACGCTGAACACGAATCCGGTGTTTGTTTTGCGATTTGGGACACCTTTACCCTGATTTCGATGCCCGGCCGACCAAATATTGGGTCCCGGGGTCGAAATTTTAAAATTGAATTGACAGGTTGTTTCTGGGCTTTCTGACACCGCAGAACACGAATCCGGCGTTTGCTTTGCGATTTGAGTTTTATTTAGCCTGCTTTGTGCGTCACAATACGACCCAAGCATGCCCAAACTTGTCCGAACAAGTTCAAACTCGTCCAAATATGTTCAAACTTGTCCAAACACGTCCCAACACGTCCAAACTTGTCAAAACTTGTTCGAACATTGTGGGAGAGTGGAAATTGTTCCGACGTGAAATTGTTCCGACGGCTATGTGGAAATTGTTCCGACACCCGTTGAAATTGTTCCGACATCTGTTGAAATTGTTCCGACGGGTGGCTTGTGCTTTCCTTTGCACTGATGTGACGCATAGCAAGCATGCGAGGCACAAACTGGTGTTGCAACCGATTGATCGTTGTGTTATGGCGAGATAGTCCCCGTTCATTTCCATTGATCGAACAGTCATTTTACCTAAAGAATTCTTCGACCAGTTACCTCAGTAAGTTCGCGCCTACCAAACCTACCTACCTACCAAGTGTCTGCAAGATTGGTAGCAAGATTGGTCGATTGGACTTCCCTGTCAATTGGACCAAATCAAATGCTCGTTCAACCAATGATCAGCAAGCACTCAGCAACACGAGTCTGGCCCTGGCGCTTCCGTCACTCCGTGAAGGATTATTACCGAGTAGTGAGACGAGCGAAGAGTGCTTTGCTTCGAAGCAAGCGGAGTGCCACCCTGAAGGTCCCCTTCAGCGTTAATCTAGTCACAACACAGAAGCGCAGATCAAGAAGCAAGTGTATCGTCAACATTGGCAGTCTAGACTTAGACACAAGTGTACAGGCACGGATCCAGAGAGGGGCCCCGGGGCCCGCCCCCCCCCCCCCCTAAAGCCCGGACTGTAGTACTGTAAAGCCCGGACCGCTTCAGATCTCGGTTTCCTCCCACTCTTTCTTGCCTAAGAGAGCCACTTTTGTCGAAGCGTTTGCCACAAAACTGGCAAGTGTAGACCCCGTTTTCGTCCATTTGGCTTTGACTTGAGACGGACAAGGGCTACTCGGCCGCCTATTCTAGTACAAACATACCCGCGTTGCTTTTGCCTGTGCACTCGTCGTTGTTTAGATTACGGCGCATCGGCGGGCTGCAACACACGTTGATGCGTGGTGAATTCAAATACTTTTGGTCTGGGACGGACATATTGCCTGATTCGCATGAAGGGGCTACGGTAGCTCTTGTAACGCCGGTCTGCGCAAAGGCAGCCGTCTCTGAAACGTCATCAATTCAACAGTTGAGGGTTGCCACGGTTGGAGTTTCTTGTGATTTGGTGATGGTCGACTCCAACCGTTGATTGCTCAGTGGAAACGATGATTCCTCCCTTTGGAAGTCTACTGGCGTCTGGAGTGCTGTTACATTGTCTGCTGTTGCCCAAGATTGCGCTAACATCTGCGGATTCGGCCACTGGGCGACAGAAGAAGTCAGTGGTCGCTTCTCTGGACGCCAAATGGCCGCACACCTCTCTTCTCGCCGAGATCTCGTGCGTCGATCAAGTACCGTAACCCTAGGTAGGAGTAATGTATTTCAGTTGACAAAACTATTCATTTGCAGAGAGTTCATGGGCAAGGAAAGCAACTCCCTCTACTGGGACTTCGTTCAACTGGTCGCCAGCAACTTCGACGCGACAGGTTTCGCCGAAGGTCACTTCTACTACGAGCATACGAAGTCGATATGTTCAAAATATGCATTGTCATCATCGCCATATTTTGTAGCAACAGACCGCCAACTATACGACTTCGGACTGAAGCAGGCGTCCGAGTTGATCTCGCCCGCCAGACTGGATTTGCTCAAGTTCGCCCTCTCGCTCAGAGCCCATTCGCCCGCTGTGGAGATGCACAGACAGGTTATTTTCTGGAATGATTTGTGGTTTGTTTGAATTTTGTAATCTACCTACAATTGGCATTCAGATGGGCTTGGAGTACTTCCCCGTGGACGACTGGCCCTCGGAGTGCATTGCGTTCGCTGACGTGAACGGAAAGGTCATCTGTGATGCGTCCGAGCTCGAAGCGGCCGTCCAGTCGGCCAGGTAGTGGTTGGATTACAGTTTTCGAAGCGTTCGATGAGATGACATCATGCTAACCATAGATGGGCACAGGGTTGGCAAGGGTTGGCAAATCCAACCCTGAAATCCGAGGGGATTTAGCATTTAGCAATGCGATTTCTGACCATTTAGCACCCTGCCCGCCAGATATAGCCATAAGTGCTGTGTTGTGTGATGGAAGTTGAAAACCTTTGTCATTTTCTGTCAAAATATATACAGGTGGTGCTGCAATGAGTCAAATTTCACCTGCGGCGCTTGAAATTTGGCAAAATCTTGCCTGCGGCACTTGAAATTTGGCAAAATCTTGCCTGCGCCGCTTGAAATTTGGCAAAATTTTGCCTGGGGCACTTGAGATTTTGCGAATTTTTGCCTGCGGCGCTTGAGATTTGGCAAACTTCTGCCTGCAGCGCTTGAAATTTGGTAAAATTTTGCCTGGGGCACTTGAAATTTTGCGAATTTTTGCCTGCGGCGCTTGAAATTTGGCAAAATCTTGCCTGCGGCGCTTGAAATTTGGCAAAATTTTGCCTGGGGCACTTGAGATTTTGCGAATTTTTGCCTGCGGCGCTTGAAATTTGGCAAAGTTTTGCCTGCGGTGCTTTGATTTTTGGCAAAAATTCACCTTCGGCATTTGAAATTGGGCAAAATTTCACCTGCAGCATTTGGATTTGGACAATATGGACACGATTGTGCATGAGACACTTTCTGAAGGCCCCGAATATAATTGTGCAAAATACCATTTAGCACTGGGCCTGAGATTTGCCAACCCTGATCTGGAGACCGTGCCCATCTATGATGCTAACATAAAACAACCTTTCAGCGCCGAGGAGGAGCAGAAGCCTCCTATTTACGGGTCCGAGCACGTCTTTCCGGGTAGTTCCGGGTCGCCCATCCGGGTTATTCTCTACGGCAGTCTGGGCTCCTCTCGCTGGCTCTCCTTCCACCGACCTCTGAAGCGCCTGGCCATGGATCGCAAGGTGGAGTACGTCCACCGCCACTTCCCCCTCTCCCCTTCGGGGGAGGAGGAGGGGGAGGGGAGGAGAGTGCGCCTCTCCGGATATGGGGTGGAGCTGGCCATCAAGAGCACCGAGTACAAGGCCCAGGACGACTCCAAGATCAAGGGTATGCGCTGTAGGGTGTCAAGACAGCCCTCCCTCCATCCGCCCTCCCCCCTCCTCCAACCCCCACCCTCCCTCCCTCCATCCCTCCTTCCCGCCCTCCGTCATTACGTAGTAGCCTACGGGTAAATTTGGCAGAAGCGGGTCACGTACTGCCCTCTACTTCCTTTCCAGCCAACGTGACGGAGGGCGGCGCCGTGGTCGAAGAGGAGGAGCAAGAGGAGGACCTGGCCGGCTTCAACTTCAAAGTGCTCAAGTGAGTGATTGTGGACGTTGGAAACTACCGCAGTTCCCTGTTGTCGTTGCAAAGATGATGTAACTCATGTTATCTCGCGCATCACATAACTTGACTTGGCGTTGTCTCAAATCCCTGTTATCATCATAAAAGCCATATCACATCTACTCCACAATTCAGGAAGCTCCACCCCGACCTCAAGGACTCCCTGCAGGACTTCAAACTGCACCTATTCGAGGCCGACGAGCTCAAACCTCTCAAGGTGTGGGAGCTCCAAGATCTGAGCTTCCAGGCTGGACAAAAAGTGGCGGATTCGCCTCCGGCCGAAGCTCTGAGTGTCCTAAGGGAAGTCAGCCAGAACTTCCCCCTCTGGGCCAGGTCCCTGACCAAAGTGACGGTGAAGCGACAACTGAGAACGGAAATTGAGACCAATCAACAGGTTGGGTGGTGCACTATTTGGATCGCCTTATAGTTGAACGTGCGGAAACACTATTAGAGGCAGCGCACAGGATTTGAGCGCTAAATCCATAGTCGAGCAGCAGCCGATATTCGCAATGAACGACGACTTGTGTGTCTTTGAAAACATGTTAATTGGACCTCTGGTGGATATTACTGTATCAAAACGTTTATAGAATGGTCTAATGTTATTGTCTCCAAGATCGAAAACCAAATTGTGTCAGTTTCTGAAGGAGATCCTTTGTAGCCACGTCTGACGCCACTAATTAACCTCTCTATCGTGCGCTCAGTAGTCCACAGAGTGACCGTTCCATCCATTCACTCATGGGTTACCGTATCTCCTCTCTCCCTCCCCAGGCTACCTTTGAGGAGATAGGTCTGTCGCCGGGCGACTCCTATCTGTTCATCAACGGCCTGCCCATGGAGATCGACACTCTGGACGTCCACGCCCTTCTTGACCTCCTGAAGAAGGAGGAGCGCATGGCCGCCGGCTTCTTCCGCATGGGATTCAGGGTTGGGATTTGAATAAGTTTTGTGGAATTTGGTGGGTTTTGTTTATGGATTATGAAGGATTGTAGAGCGAGTACGTGACGATGCTGGTCAACGTCGACCTGGGGGAGGACGGCGGCACGTATGTGCTGGACTACCGCGTCGGGTACCCAGATGTGAGTAGCGTTTTGTTGTCTCACGAAAGCAAGATGTGTGTAACCAATGGCACATTTTGCGTTGCAAGTCAGACAGTGTGAATCAAGGCCAGGGAAGGATTCTATAACCAAGCCTGCTAGTCACGTTGCTAGCTCCTAATAGCACAGGTTGTGTTGCTAATGATGTGCGAAAGTAGCTGCAAAAGGAGAAGAATAGCCTCTTCGCGTTGCCGTTGCCTCCAGTAACATCAACGGCAGTAGCCGACCCTGGCTTCAACGCAGCCGATATTTGACTCTCTGCGAACCGGGTGTCTGAGCAGCATGCTGAAACAACCGTGAATCACAGAGTTTTTCCAACGATTTAGTTCATCAACGACCTTGACAAGGACCCCGAGTACCGCGAGTGGGGCAACAGCGTCCGTCTTCTGCTGCAGCCCTACTGGCCCGGCATGGTTCGGCCCATAGCCCGCAACTTCTACACTCTGGTCTGTGTGGAATTTGGAAATTGATCTTTGCAAAGAATGGTGAAGGATTGTGCTTTTTCGCAGGTTTTTGTGGTCGACCCCGGGACCGCGGAAGGTCGCAGTCACCTGAAGGTGGCGCACGCCTTCTACGCCCACAGAGCGAACTTTAGGTGCGCTGTGTACCTTTGTAGACTACTGTAACACCCCTGCAAAACACGTCAAGGGTGTCTTTTGTGGACTACTGTAACACCTTTGCTCTGCGAGAAATGGCAGTGCCGTTTGTAGACTACTATTACACATTTGTAGACTAGTATAACACGCCTGCACACCCAAGAGTAAGTTTTGTAGACTACGATACCTACTGTGTTTCAGAATCGGTTTCATCTTCGCCGTCAATCCAGACAAATCGGTGTCAGGCAAGGACGATTTGGGAGTGGCTCTGTTAAACCTGTACAACTTCCTGAAAATCGACCAGGCTGGCTCGGCCAAAGCTCTGGAAATCGTTGTGACCAAAGTGCGCTCACAAAAGATTTTGGGTTACGGTATCACATTGACTCGTTACGGTTTAGCTTGTGGCCCGAATTCGCATAAAAGCCATGCTGTGAGTGTGGATTAATATTTATCAGTCTCTCAATTTTAGCTGCTCGACCAGTATCCCGACCGTGACGAGCTGCCGGTGGCTACCGTAATCGAGTTCTTCAAAAAGCAGTTTCCAGACGAAGACGCCGATTTGGTGTTCGGCCCAGATTCCGACTACGACAAGGGCAGACAGGTATGGTAGCTGTAGTAGTAATATTCTTGTCTTTGACACTGTATGAGG
Organism: Linhomoeus sp. GSCO2_2; assembly: GCA_030248115.1. Lineage (NCBI taxonomy): Eukaryota > Metazoa > Nematoda > Chromadorea > Monhysterida > Linhomoeidae > Linhomoeus > Linhomoeus sp. GSCO2_2. The sequence goes on along the minus strand of JASAMZ010014322.1, from coordinate 10,731 downwards.
AAGAAATTTTGGTTACTGTATTTGTTTCAGGCGGGAACCGACTTCGTAAAGAAAACCGGCTTGAAAAAGGCCCCCAAAGTCATGTTGAATGGCGTGGTTCTGGACGATTCAATGGTCAGTGTTTGATTTCTTAGTCTTACTTCGATTTGACCGAATGTTAGAATACGTAAGACATACAGCCGACCCTCTGAGATTACCAATACTCGAAACTTTAGCCGCCGTTGAGTGGTGAGAAACGCTTTGAGGATAGGCGGCAGCCGAAAAAGCTGCGCTTGTTCCGCCGCCAGGTCTTTGGCTTCTTCTGACACCGTGGTTGACGCTTCAGTGCGTGCGTGCGTGTGTATGTGTCTCCGTACGATCTCAAGAAGTCGTCTTTGCCGTGAATTTGGTAGTGTTATCATCACGCGAATATCGATCGCGCACACACGCAGGTGACGGCGGACCGAATCGAGGAGGCGGTGGTCGGGGAGATGTTCAAGGCACACCGCCGACTCCAGACCGCAGTCATGGCCGGAACTCTCACCGACAAACACAAGGTCTCTCTGAATGATATTGTTGAGATTCCGATAGAGAATGCCGAAGTTGTTCGTATCCCCTTCAACCATCCTTTATCCTTCCCGTGATTCCGAGTTTCAGAGATGTAAAGCGCCGATGTGTCTCGTAGTTTCATTCATAGTATGGCTACTCGACGCTTAGTTAGTGGTTTTATTGTTGGGAATTACCCCAATTCTAGGAATGCCCCTCTTCCAACCCCCCATGTCCACGCAAACTTTGTTCTCTTCTTTGGCGGGGGGGGGGTCGTCCGTGTATCTTATGCCGTGGCACACCCTGTATGTCTGTCACAGGTGTCGGACTGGGTGATGGAACGGGACGACGTCCTGCCGAAGTTCAACGCCCGGATTCTGGAGTCGGAAAAAGACGCAGGGCGCTACAAGTCCCACTTTCTCGATTTCACCGACGTCATGGGTACTGTATTCTGGATACTGTAGGTGTGTTATGCGTACCGTAACCCATCGTGAGTCTATTCAGAGTACGCGAACAAGGTGCGCGCGCCACAGGACTTCACGAAGCTGACAGAGCCCCAGCAGAACCAGTACATGCTGGAGACACTGAAGCATCTCAAGAGAAATGGTGTGCATAGTATAATTTGTGTGCTTTCAATGTTCAACTTGGCGAGTGCCATTTTGCCACTTCAGACGACGTGTTGTTGCGTCCGGTCACTGTGTGGGTGGTGGGCGACATGGACACGGAGGAGGGAAGAGCCTTGTTCTACAGCGCTATCAAGCAGCTGGTAAGTTCGACGTTTGACTGGTCACAGACTCGTATACGTGCGAGTATACCATATTTTCTGCAGATAGCAAGCGCTTGCTTTGGTGGGTAAGAGTATAAGCGTTCCAGTAGCGCCACTGACATAGTAGATGTCTCTGCCACATTAGTTCATTGGGGAGTCAAATGGCAGCTGGAGATTGGAGTAGCTGCAACTTGCAGACGGCTACAGCAAGTCGAACGCCACTGTTTGTTCTCTGTTCGCAGAAGCACACGCACAACATGCGCTTGGGCCTGGTCCACAACCCTACCCACTCGGACAAGCGAGGCCGGGAGACGGTGGCGACCCATCTAATAGAGGCGGGACTCCGGCTTCTGCCCGAGCAGCAGGCCAAGAGCTTCGTGACGAAGCTTGTGAAGGAGGAGAACGTGGAGAGGCTGCTCAAGAAGGAGATCACCATTGATGATTTGGCCGTGCATGTGAGTTCAAATAGGAACTGATTGGGAAGTTTGTTGATTGGGGATTGATAGGTATGTGGATTGATGCACTCAAGGAAATGAGGTGGGGGTGGCGTTAGGGCATATCACGGGGCGCTTTGGGAAATTTGTCGAATGCGATGACTTGGCATTGTGAAATGTTGAATTTGTTGACAGCACTTCCTGGTTTTCAGTTTGTTTATCCGTCAAGAGTTTGGAATACGGTATGATGCAGATTTCGTCTCATTTCCTCAGGAGATGGACCTGAAGATGTTCAAGAATGAGTTGAGACTGCTGTCGGACGACTACCTCAAGATCCACGCCCACTACACCCTCACCAGACTGGGACTGACCCCTGGGCAGAGAGCCGTCATGGCCAATGGACAGGTACAGTGCCATGGTAGTTACAAACAGAGCTTGCATAACTGGTTGTGAACCGGGAAACACATGATTTCTGCAATCGCGTAGGCATTGACACGAATGTTGGCAGCAATTCGCTTTGCGCTTTGCATTCAACTCTTTGCTGATACGCTGTAATGGCTTATTTGGGCACAATTTCAGAAGATTTATCGAAATCGTACAATTTCTAGGTGTTTGGTCCATTGGACGAAGGGGAGACCTTCGAGACTGAGGACTTCGCCCTATTGGAGCGCTACCTGTTGACTCGCCATAGCAATGCCATCGCCGAACAGATCAAAACCTGGGATGTCGACCACGAGAATGACAAGTGGGTGTTAAAATGAGTGCACTTTGCTTTACTATGGACGTGCCAAAACTAGTATGACTTTGAATCGTATACTCGCCAAAAGAGCGCCTTTTCAGGGCGTCCAATTTGGTGATGCGTGTCGCTTCCCTCATCATGGCCGACCCTCCCAAGAGAGGGCGCCACCTTGTCCAAATCGACCACGACTCCTACAGGTGACAGATTCTACAGGTGTTTGGGCATTTTGATCTGGCGCGGATATCAGCTACTACAGCTACTATCTATACCTTGCGCTCCGCCCTCCACTGGCCGTGCAACTCGCATGCGAACACGACTGGCGCAGAACGGCATCTCTTCATCAGCCAGAATCTTTGCACTGGCATTTCCTGTACCATTATGTCAACTTCCATCCATTCCAGTGTGGTCACCCTGCCTGCCTCTGACGAGACGACGGCCACTGTGGAAGCTCTGGCCATCCTGGACCCTTTGTCGACGGCCGCCCAACGTCTGGCCCCGCTGCTGAAGATTCTGAGCTCTGTGGTCAATGCCGAGATCAAGATCGCCCTCAACTGCAAGCCCAAGCTCTCGGAAATGCCGCTCAAGAGGTTGGTAGTTTGGTTGGTCTCGGATTGCCCTCCCTCCCTCCCTCCCTCCCTCCCTCCTTCCCCCTCTCTCTCCCTCCATCCCTCCCAATCCTTCACTGTATATCGCTGCGTTCACAAGCACTTCTCTTCAGGTTCTACCGCATGGTGGTGGAGCCCGAGCTGTCCTGGGCCTCTGACGGCCGCCTGAGTCCCAGGGAACCCCAGGCGCGCTTCCTCTCCTTGCCGCAGAAGCAGCTGCTGACCCTCAATGTGCATCCGCCCAACGCCTGGATGGTGGAGTGCGTGGACGCCCTGCACGACCTCGACAACATCAAGATGGAGATGGTATTTGTGTTAGAAGGATCATTTGTGAGAAGCCGACAAATGAGAGAGAATGCAGGCGCAACGATTTTCTCTTCAGGTGGAAGGCGACGTGACCGCTCGCTACGAGCTGGAGCACCTGCTGCTCGAGGGTGTGTGGGACTTCATATCTGCACTGTGGCTACCGTATACCTTATTGCCGCTACCGTATTTGTAGGCCAGTGCCGCGACGAGGTCACTGGGGACGAGCCGAGGGGTCTGCAGTTCACCCTGGGCACCAAGAAGAACCCAGTGATGGTCGACACCATCGTCATGAAGAATCTGGTCTGTGAGACGACAGAGTTTGTGGATTGAAGTTGAATGGAGCGCATCGATATTGATCGGCACTGTTTCAGGGCTACTTCCAGCTGAAGGCCAACCCTGGGGCTTGGCATCTCAAGCTGAGGGAGGGCCGCTCGACGGAGCTCTACGACATCACCACGTGAGACAGTAGAGAGCTAGATGCGAATATTGGCTTCACATAAGTCTAGGACAGCAATAAATGATATTAATAAAGAAAGAAGCAAATAATTCGTAGAAATAATTACTTGTGTACAAGGAAAGAACAATTAGAGGCGGCAGAGCAGAGACTGACATTTGCACTCTTCGTTCTCATTTGTTGGCGCTCCATCCATCTATCCGAGCAGCCCGTAATCCTGGTACTGTAACTCTTTCGTTTATCCATCTTCCAGTCACGCCAACACCGACTCCTCCTTCAACGACCCGGAAGTCACGGTGTTGATCGGCACCTTTGGAGGGAAGATGGTGCGCATCAACGTCTCCAAGAAGAAGGAGAAACTGAAGGAGAGCCTACTGTCAGAGCCTGCGTCAGAGGGCGGCGCCGCTTCTGTGGAAGCCGAAGATGAAGAAGCAGAGGGCAGAAGCATCTGGCAGTCGATCTCCAGGTTGGGATTCTACAGGGTGGGCCAAAAAAAGTGAGACCCCTAACTTTGCGGCCGCCGTTCTCAAGCATGACTGCACCGATTGACTTCAAATTTGGTGACAACACACTACAGAGTGTTTTTGATCGTCGGTACAAATTTCAACCAATTCTGTGCGTCTCACGCCAAATGGCAGCTACGCGCGCAACACCATGCCGAAAATTGGGTGCGGACGGCGAAGAGGAGGATGGCGGCAAATTCTGAGATCATAGATTCGGGCTGTTCGATGGGGCCGCCACCCTGGTCGACCACTTGCTGCAAGCGGGGGCCGAAACCGGTAGATCGAATTGTCCGTTAAACTCATAACTCTTGCACAATCACATCCTTCAGATGCCACACGCTGGTAATGGGGTGACGGTAGACATCCGTAGACTCCACAGTGTATTCGTTATCTCTGAGATTTTTTGACAGTGTAATGTTTGATAGTCACACGTTGTCCCACACCGTCTAACGAACTGCATTCCGATCACTATCTTACGGATGACGACTCACATGGCCATCCTCCTCTTCGCCGTCCGCACCCAATTTTCGGCATGGTGTTACGCGCGTAGCTGCCATTTGGCGTGAGATGCACTGAATTGTTTGAAATTTGTACCGACGATCAACAACACTCTGTAGTGTGTTGTCACCAAATTTGAAGTCAATCGGCGCAGTCATGCTTGAGAACGGCGGCCGCAAAGTTAGGGGTCTCACTTTTTTTGGCCCACCCTGTATTTGTGTCAATTTACGGTATTTTGCCAAATAATTGCGCAATTCCACCAAATTCCACGTTTGCAAAGATTTTCTATTGTGTTAAAAATTATCCGCAGTCTATGCCCATGCACTGGATTTGCATTTGCGGTGTATTGTAGCACTCGGGACTACAGTATACTGTGGTATGGGCGCGCCAAAGCTACAGTGCACCGTTGTGGATTCCGAGCACTAGTGGTCTCACTCTCAGTGGGATTTTCTAGAGCTGATTTGCTTGAGTAGATCAGTGGGCGGGTTTTTCGGGTTAATCAATCTTCTGCTTTGCTTAGCATTCTCTCACTTATCGTTTCCTATTCTTTCAGTGGAATCAGGAGCACCCTGATCGAGTGAGCACGATTGTTGTGCTCTTTGTCTGTGTGTCGTGTCATTGGTTATACCTAAGTTGGAGTCCACGAAACTACCTTTCACCATTCATTTGCGCTTTCTCAGTTGCTCTCGTCTGGAAGCAAAGTCGGGGCACCCTTTCAGCTACGTTTTCAGCAAGTTTGGCTCTGGCGGCGGCGCTTCGGAAGGCCCGCACACCTACGAGACCATCAACATTTTCTCCCTCGCCTCGGGACATCTCTACGAGAGATTTATTAGGTGTGGAGTGTGAATATCTGAAAAGTGTATTTGGGTTTGAATGTGCACTACTATTTATGCAGGATCATGATGCTGAGCGTCGTCAAGAACACGAAGCACCCGGTGAAGTTCTGGCTGCTCAAGAACTACCTTTCGCCGTATTTCAAGGTGTGCTTTGTCTCTTTCATCTCAATTTAGCCCCAGAAATGCATCCACACGCTTCTTGTTTTGTTGCAGAAGTTCCTGCCGTACCTGTCGCAGCACTACGGCTTCAGCTACGAGCTCATCCAGTACAAGTGGCCTCGCTGGCTCCACCAGCAGACAGAGAAGCAGAGGGTCATGTGGGGGTGGGCGCTAGATACCGAGACGTATCACATCACAAAATAATACCCATTTCTCCATTTTGCACGTAATCACAAGCGTTAGCTGAGTCTCGGTCGCTAAATCTAGACAGCTTCGAAGTACCAGCGCGACCTCATCGGTAGATGACTGTCGGTTATGCCACTTTTTTATTTCGCATAATTATCACAGTTTGACGAATCCTATTCCTTTCGAACTTCTTTCGACTCGTCTTCTTTCTACTGGGCGGCGAGGATTCTCTTGTGTTGTGACTACGGTAGCCAGTGTGCATTCATTCCTCTTCCAGCTACAAGATCCTGTTTCTGGACGTGTTGTTTCCCCTGGACGTGAGGAAGATCATCTTCGTGGACGCCGACCAGGTGGTCAGGACGGACATGATGGAACTCATGACTCTCTCGCTGGACGGTGAGTGAGACAGTGACACGCCGTGAAGCTACAGTATACTGTAAGTATGCAGTGCACTAGCTACTGACATTCTAGACATTCTACTGACATTCTACTGTACTATCTGACGACCATTGGCTGCGTTTTGGATTTGCAGCACTTCCAATGTGCTGCCAATGTTTCTTTGAGTATTACATAGGAGTTCCATAGCTGTTCCACCGCTTCAGGAGCCCCGTACGGCTACACGCCCTTCTGTGACAGTCGGACGGAGATGGAAGGCTTCCGGTTCTGGAAGCGCGGCTACTGGGCCAACCACCTGGGACCCAGGAGATACCACATCAGGTGAGGAAGGAATAACTAAATGAAAGGTAAATGTATTCCAAATTTGTGGAAAATTGTACGCACGCAATCGCAGCGCTCTTTACGTGGTCGACCTGAAGAAGTTCCGCCAGATCGCCGCCGGCGACCGTCTCAGGGGCCAGTACCAGGGCCTGAGCAGTGATCCCAACAGCCTCTCCAATCTTGATCAGGTCTGACTGAGGAATATTGGGAATGGAGGTTACGGTAGGTTTTGGTTGAAGCAAGCGACAATCCATAAGTACGACTGCAATCGGGTGCGCCTTTCGTCCAGAATACCACCCCATGCGTTATTGGCTTCTATCTTGGCACTTCGCCACAAAACAGGATGTACAGTAGTAGCTTTGGGGCGCAACAAAAATGGCACACATTCAAAATTATCTACTTCTCTCTACTTCAGGACCTGCCCAACAACATGATCCACCAGGTGCGTATCAAGTCCCTTCCCCAGGAGTGGCTCTGGTGCGAGACCTGGTGCGACGACGGCTCCAAGTCCAGCGCCAAGACCATCGACCTGGTCCGCGCGCCTTTTTGGTCTATTCAAATTTTCAAACTCGCGCGCTACAGTACCCCCTTCTTTCTTCCACAGTGTAACAACCCCCAGACGAAGGAGCCCAAACTGGAGTCGGCCATGCGAATTATCGACGAGTGGCGGTCCTACGACGCCGAGATTAGAGCGGTTCAAGACAGCTTCGACCGTGGACTCCGACCCGGGACGGCGCCTTCGACGGCGACCGAAGCGCCCCCTGCCGAGGAGGAGAAGAAACAGCATAGTCACGTCGACTTGTAGCAGCTGGAAGGCAGTGGTTTTGCCAAGATGTGTGACATTCCGCGAAGTGTTACGGTACTGTTCTGTACTACTATAGTCCGGGCTTGGCGCGTTCCCCTCTGTGATCGTGAAGGCATAGTAGTTGGGGTCGACTTAGCAGTCACTTATCGCGCGTATTGTGTGTTGTGTATTACTGAAGTGCCAGTTTGGTGTTCTTCTTTTGCGTATGTGGAAGACATTCTGTCGGTCGGTCTAATCTTTGGGAGGCGCGGCATAACGCTTACACATTGGGGCGTACAGTAGGCATTATGCTTCGGCTGAGTCGTTTGAGAATCAAGTAGATTCGCTGTTGCTCGAGCAACTATAAATAAACCAAACCATAGGTTGACTTACATACCTTATTGGCCATAGATTAGCCGTATACCCGCTTGTTGGGTTACGTGCCAGTCGCTTGCACCGCACCTCTGCAACGCTCGTCGGTCATCGTCACATATAACCTGTGCCCCGCAACCCCTGTCACAACTTGATATCATAATATCATAGCATTGCTCACCTCGATTGCTAGTTGGCTGATGAGAGTGCGCGCGCCGCTTTGTTTGGTCGCCGTCGCGAGGAGACGCCCGGAGACCAGAACTAATTCGACTGTGCGAAGCTTGTGAGCGGGCTGTAATCTGTAACGGTAACAAGGGGTGGGGGTAGCTCTTTGATGTGCGATGGTCTCGTGGCACCAGCCCGAGGTCAGTGAGGAGCTAGAGCTGAGTGTGAAGCCGGGCAAATTTCCTGGGATAAGAGGCACGCTGATGGGGACCATCGCCAAGAAGTTGATGCTCTACAGGAATGGGGACCCCGCCTTCAAGCCCATACCCTACACCTACAGCAGTAGGAACGTGCGCACATTCGAGCGACTGCTGGACGACCTGGAGGAGAAGGTAACGGCGATAATGAAAGTTTGAAAACTGTTGTTACTGAATTTGTGTTTTGTCGAACCATTTGTTGACGAAACACTTACCCGAAAAGGACCGCGTGTAAGAAGTTTCAATGGGAACAATTCTTGCATGAAACGAACACAATTGAATGCGGAATCAGACGACAGCATCGACTTAATCTCAGTTAGCGGATTGTGTACACACTATATACATTTAATCAATATAGTGGTAACATAGTGGCACACTGTTTAATTAAACTATTTGAGTAGTACATAAGTATGTAATTAATAGCATATTAATATTTAATCAGTGTCACATATTGATATTAATAGCGGTATTAAACAATTATTAATATTCCAAACTAAACTTTCAGGCGCCCCCATTGAGAGGAGGCGGCGTCCGGAACATCTACTCAATCGACGGCCGAATCAAGATCACCTCTCTAGAGGAACTGGCCAAGTTCGACGATGACAAAATCGTCGTGGCCGGTCCCGACCCCTTTAGGCCCATCAAAGGAGGTACATACATAACGTATTAGAGATATTTCTGATTACTCTGACGTTATTACGACAGTGCTCATTAGGCTACGACAAATACGACAAAGCCGGCAAGCCTGGGGTGCCGCAAAACACTGCCGCGCGCGCTCGGAAGCCAAAGGCGGCAGCAGCGCCCGCGCCGAATCTGGCTGCGGCGGCGGCGCCAGCCCGTGGCGGACGCACGCCCCAGCCTCAAGTCAACTCCGCCCCTCAACCGACCAGCATGAAGCAGTTGACCATCTTGACTGAACCAAACGCCGACGTTTCAGAGTGAGCGCAGGAATCACTTCGATCGGAGATATGTAGAACTTACATATGTCTCTTCTGAGCGTGAACTAATCTGGCTGTCTGTGTACTACTTGATTATGCGCGCATCCACGCAGGGGCCTGCCCTACTTCTACCGTCCCCGAGTGGTGCAGTCGTGGGAGAAGCTGCTGGAGGAGCTGACCAACGTCGTCTCCAGCCAGAACGGCGGCGGCCCAGTCACGCGCCTCTTCACCACCGAAGGACAGGAGCTCAATTCACTGGACCAACTACAACATGACGCCGCCTACGTCGCCATATCATCGGGGTTCGATTTGTTTTCGGTTTGTGACAAAGACAAAGACAAAGACACGATTTTGTATATTCTATAGGTCGCCAGCCAACGGCCCAAAGCAGCCGGATCGTTCGCCGCGCCCGTCGCCTCGGCGCCCGAAGGAGGAAATGGTCTTCAATCGACAGGACCAGATCAAGCCGGATGGACTCTTCTTCTTGTGAGTTCACGTGGTACCTGTCTGTCTACGGTACCCGTTTACTCCAGCAATGGCGCGAGGCGCAAAACTACATATGCAGCAGAAAAATATTGTGTAATTTCAGCGTATTCCTGAACGGCGAAGGCATCACCGCTCTGAGGATGATGTTCACGCCTCGACAATTGGCCCGCGGCATGGTCTGGATCCTGGAGAAGGTGGCCAGACGATTCGGCGTCTACCCAAGAGGTCTCGGTGCCACACTGTCGAGAGCCCCAAGCAACTGCACATACTGTGCTGTGTACGCTTGCTCAGCTGGTTCATGAATTTAGACTAGCCAAAATGGACAAGCATCACATCAACTCGCTTCAGGAGGTCGAGAACAAGGGCGCCTACGTTCTGGTCCCCTTTGGAGAGTACTTCCGTGACGTCTGGTACTATCTGCCCGACGGCGCACTGGACACCACGTACTGCATACTCTACACTTTGCCTCATACCACATGGCATACTCAAGAAGAATACCGTTTCTTTTCAGTGAGGACGGCGAGCTGCAACGTGGCAGGGAGAACGCCAGAAACGGCGGCGGCGGTCGAGGCAACGGCTTCCTGCCTCGTCTGGGCGCCTCGCCAACTTCATCATGAACCAGGACGAAGATTCACGCGGAGTGGGCCGACGTACGAATTCAACGAGGACCGACTGAGCGACGAGCTGATCAGCGGAGGCGGCGTTAGACGGTTGTTGCAATCGATTGATTGAAGTGCAGTGTTCCGTGATGGCTGGACGGTTGACGTTGCCGGAGTCGCAGCGCCGGTCCGCCGATCGTGCGGGAGCCGAATGACTCAAGGGAAGGCCGATAGGTGCGCGAGATTCTCAGAGTGGCAATGGTTTTGAAGCGCGTTCGAAGGCCTGCTGGGCGTGGCAACGGGGCGGCATCGAGCGCGCACGGCCATCACCGCCACCGCCGCGACAAAGAGAAACTGAGCACCGACGACCTCCGACTCGCACTGTACCATGTGTGACGCTCT
>JASAMZ010014318.1:0-10775 GCA_030248115.1 Linhomoeus sp. GSCO2_2 | reverse complement strand
CGGGTGTTTCGAAAGTCCAGCCCCCCCCCCCCCCCCCCCATCCACAGCAAGTTGTAGGAAAGCTAGAAGGATGAAACTTGGAGATATGTTAGCCCAATGTGTTGGCACATCTGACTCCAAATTTCAGCACCCTAGACCCATTCACGCGGCAATGGCAGCTCGAAACGCAAAATTAGTCACGAACGCTGGCCCTCGTGGAGGAGGTGTCCCAGCAGCAGGAGCCGCTGGCGGCTCTCCGAGATGCGACCTGCGAACCAAATTTGAATCGTTCGTTCTCGAGCGTGCGACAAGCTATGATATTCGAGCATTCGAAAGTGTCATTTCTTCTCTTCACAGTGGTGCAAGTCACATCAAAATAGCTGCGATGCCGCACAAGTTGTGGCTGCTACAAGCCAGTGGGTCCTCAGAAATTGACCAAATTTGCGTTTCGTGCTGCCATTGCCGCGTGAATGGGTCTAGGGTGCTGAAATTTGGAGTCAGATGTGTCAACACATTGGGCTAACATATCTCCAAGTTTCATCCTTCTAGCTTTTCCACAGCTTGCTGTGGATGGGGGGGCTGGACTTTCGAAACACCCGGTACACCATTGCGTGCGCCTTCCAGTCAAGCCGGAGGTCACTCTGCTGTTGGACACCCGAGACCAGCGCTACGCCAGCGGCAGGCTGACGCTCAACTGCACGGCGGAAGCCTGGCCCTCGCCCAGGTTCGAGTGGACCAAGAACAACGCTGCCATCTCCTTCGGCAGTCGCTGCAACACCATGGTGGGTCGACGACATAGTGTAGACTACCTGCACTGTCAGGGGTAGGGTGTAATCGATCGATTACAGACAACTATTGTTGTTGCCCGTCTTTTCAGAGAGTGGAGCACTCAAGCTTCAACGGGCCCCTCTACAGGACCACTTCGCAATTGATGATCAGCGCACCCGAAGAGTCCGACGCGGGCGAGTACAGATGCGTCGCCATCAACGACATGGGCGAAGCAGGCGCCCAGTACACCCTCTCGCAATCAGGTTTGTTCTAAGAGCGCTGTCGTGATGCCGGTTCGCCCACCAATGGCATATAGCGCTACTTTCACCATCAGACATCGGCGCCTTCAACAAGCCAAACAAGGGCAGGAAGTGGAAGGGACCCGACTGGACCATCGTCGACATGTCCAAAGCGCGCTACTCGCTCAGCGGAAACCGCCCAGAGACAAACGGTAGCATCGCTAGCGAGTTCGAGCGTGCTCGACTCAGGGCTACCATACAAACCTTACTTTGCAGGTCACCCATCGGAGCGACTTCCATCGGAGAATCTATCGGACGACTCTGCAAACTCCGCACAAAGTGAACGATTGAACGCTTCTCGACTGTGTACCAATTCTGTATCCATTCAATAGCCATTTGAATTCAGGGACTTCATCGTATGGCCTCAGTTTGGCGGTGTGGCTGCTGTCTTCACTCCTGTTCAGCAAATGGAGAGAGTAGTCGTCGTTCTACAGCCCATTCCGATTGTGTGCTCACCGCAGCCCTCCGTCTCTCTATATACGCATAGCATACTGAAGCCCCTGCGCGTCGAGTACTTAGCTACCAAAACTTATATCAATTGTTAGCACATGGTTTTATACCTCCCCCACGGTGTGATCTCACCTGAACTCGCCTAGTGTTAGAAAGTGCACGTATACCTTCGCGTCAGTGGTGTCGCCGGAACAGAACAATCGCTCACTGCCAAGCCAACCTCTCTCTCACTCTCTTCGCCAACAGCAACAAGGGCAACGCAACAACAAAAGGCCAATTCTCAAGTTCACCATTTCCTAGAACCCAACCGACCGCAGCTGGCTAAAAAGAGTCCATATGTGCCTCTTTGTCCCAAGTCCCCAAGTCCCGCCTAGAAGAGGGGCTCGGGAAACTCGAAGGTCACTTCCTTGCCCGTCAGGTGCTTGTAGACGCCGGCGAAGGTGTCGATCTACAACGGCGCTTTTGGAAATTGGCACTGCGAGCGAAGTAGGTAGGCGCGCTTAGCGCATCGGCATACGGGTGCACACGGTGCGAATATCGGCCCTCTCTGGCCACCTCCAAAGGTTGGTTTCATCTTCACCCCCCTCCCCCACCGACGTATGACATATTTACAGAAAACAAAATTTAAGTCAAAATTATTGCCTCCGGCGCTGTTGTTAAGCGGGTTTACCCTCACCATGAACAAAAATTTGCCTTCAAAAGTAGCGTAAGAAGCCTTTTTTCGCCCGGCCTCAGCCGGGCGAACCCCTACGAGAGCTTATCGTCCGTTCGTGCGTCCGTTCGTTCGTTCGTTCGTTCGTCACGCTCTCAGATCTCGGCGTTGGTGAGTTGTAGGAAGGAGATCTTGGGCTCTACGGAAAGGTCTCGACTCACTGATCATTCAGCTAAGAGACTTCGAAATTCAAAAGTTTGAATTGCGCGCGCTACAGTAACCCGAAGGTTCAAACTGAAAACGGCTCTAACTAGCTCGTCTTACGTCGTAGAGCGGCACGCGATAGGTCAACTAAAAGGTCTCGACGTGCGCTTTCGTTTGGCATTAAAAGTTTTCTTAATTACGCAAACACGCAACACGAAAAGCGACATTATCGCGTTTTTAACGCAGAAATCGCTCTAACTCGCTCAGCGTGCGTCGTACGGAGACGATCTTGGGTTGGTTGGATAGCTCTCGACTCACTGATCATTTGTTCTTCTATTAGTCGAAACTCAAAAGTTTGAATTTTGGGAGCTACGGTAACCCAAAGGTTTAAAACGCAAAGCTTATCTAACTCTCTCGTCTTCCGTCATAGAGAGACGATCTTGAGTTCGTTGAATAGGTTTCGACACGCTGATAATTCCGTTAAGAGGAGTCGAAATTCAAAAGTTTGAATTGCGCTCGCTACAGTAACACGAAGGTCCAAAACGCAAAACGGCTCTAACACGCTCGTCTTACGTTGTAGGGCGGCGTGCGATAGGTCAACTAAAAGGTCTCGACGTGCTATTTCACTTGGCGTAGAAATTTTGTTAATTACGCAAACACGCACCACGAAAAGCGACATTCTCGCGTTTTTAGCATAGAAATCGCTCTAATTCGCTCAGCGTGCGTCGTAGAGAGACGATCTTGCGTTGCTGGATAGCTCTTGACTCACTGATCATTTGTTCTTCTATTGGTCAAAACTCAAAAGTTTGAATATCGCGAGCTACAGTAACCCAAAGGTTCAAACAGCAAATCAGCCCTAACTCGCTCGTCTTACGTTGTAGAGCGGCATTCGTTCGACCGTTTGAACGCTTACGTTGAGGCAGTTGTTGAACGGTCATTCCTAAAGAAATACTTTTGTTTTTTTAAACCCTTGTCTTACGAACAACTTTGTCTGCTAAAAAAATTAATCCCGGGCGATCCCAATGTTCCCTTGCAACAACCGCTCAGAAATGCGTGTGTCTTGCTCAAAAAATTAATCCCGGGCGATCCCAATGTTGCCCTGCAAGAACCGCTCAGAAAGCAGCGTGTCAGAAGTAGCGCATGAATAGTGGACTCTGGGCGGGCGGGCGTCATATCGGAAAGGCTTCGAAATACTTTACAAAAGTATCCACTCTTTTACTCTTCCACTTTAAAACACTCACAAACCACTCTGTATTAATAAAACAACTCAACTTTTTTAAAACAGCTTGTTAGCCTGAATACTTTTTGTGTCTTTTGGAGCCACTTTCTAAACTTTTTGCTCGACCTTCGCGCGGGGACGGCTGTCACATGTCAAACAGTCAATCAATAACCAGTCGTCAGTCAATCAGTCCGAGACCTTGTGCTCGACGTTGGTCTGGTTGCTCTTGTCCAGGTGGACCTTGATCAGCTGCTTGCCGTCCAGCTTCACGCGCGTCCTCTTGCCCACGATCTCCGCCGGGTACACCAAATCAGACAGGATCGCCTCGTGCACCGAGGTCAGAGTGCGACTGAACACATCGAGTGGATAGAGCGATTGAACAGAGGAATGAGAATGACCGATATAGGGTCATGGACACGATTGATGTGCATAGTGGTGTGAGTAGAGTACGAAGACTGCTCACTTCCTGGGTCGCTTCTGCTTCTCGATGATGCGGTTCTTCCCTCTCTTGGGCTTGGGCAGAATGCGACGCTGAAGGAGAGCGAAGTGGTAGCTAGCATGATAAGATGGGTGCCTTAGCATAGAGGTAGCACACGACGCTTGACAGAACAATAGATGCCGCAATACTCCAATAAGTGGTCATGCCACCCCCTCTCTTCTGAGATCGCCATCAATAGCATGAGTCCGTTACGGTAGGTTCGTAACTTCGCTACAATTATCAAAAGACGTCAGTCCAGCGGCTCAGCGCACAAGGGGGGATATAGCGATTTCCAACACGCTCATTCATTCGCATCGATTACTCAGTGGACAGGCACGCTCACTGCCAATGTACCTTGGCGATGAAGACGACGTGCTTGCCGCTGAACTTCTTCTCCAGCTCGCGGACCAGTCTGGGCTGGATCTTCTGGTACTGCTTCAGCTGGGGATAGGGCACGTACACGATCATCACCTTCTTCTGCTGACGCTCCTTGTCCGTCAGATCCACCTCCTGCAGAAACGGTTGGGATGGAGATAGCGCCATGCGAGAAACGCTTTGCTTGCTACACGGTTGGATCGCGACTTCTGTTCAACCTCTGTCAATCAAGAATTGTACCTTTGCCTGGACGAAGTAGAGCTCCCTCAGCTGGGACTTGATCTCGCTGTTCGCCTCCAAGTCCAGAAGCGCCTAAGCGAAAGAACAAACTAACTCGATGGCAATCGCAGCAAGCTACCAATTTCCCCTCCTCGAATTCACCCAAACAAAACGAACCTGCGACACTTCCGTCTCAAGCTTCTCGATTCTCACGCCGGCTGGCTTGATAATCTTGGACACGCCGGCCATGGTTGCGACAACGCTTGGCTCTCAAAGGTGACACTGACAACGACTCACTGAATTCCTCTTTTTCTCTTCGTTCTATTCCTAAAACTCAACATGAAATGTCTAAATTCACCAAAATCGTGTCGAACTATCCAAAACTCCTTCTGTAGTGACTAGCGACTTTGCACAGCCGCAATGCCCGCAAACCGACAGATTGTGGCTTTCCGGCAAATCGCCGTTCATACTGTAGCGGATGCATTTGGTGTGGTTGTTCATATGGATGACGTTGGCCGGCATGTTTCAACCATAAACAAGCGGAACAGCGCAGTAGCAATTCCGCTATGTCAACCGGTTCTGTGGTCTGATTTCTATGTGCAGGCTCTGCCTGACTTGTCCTATTATCAATACAGCTTGTGGGATGAAAGAAACTGCTAGAGAACCTCGGAACGTCGGTAGACTTCCTCTTTACATGCAACCGGTTTGAATGTTACTAAGGGAAGCGTTTTGAGTCTGTGTTCCATTCTAGGTACGGTGCTAAATGCTCAAGATTGGAGACGCAGTCTCGATCGACATCAAGGATCGGTGATCGCAGCTCGCAGAACGCATTGAAAGTACATGTCACTTCAAAATAGCCGAATTTTTTGCGAGTCTCGCTGCGTGACAGTGTCTCCGACTGTCCCGGCGCTTATCAGCACCCAACGGGGACGTCCGTGCCTGACACAGACGGCGCTAACATCTCCTCCGATGTCACCCAGTCTCTTCGTCGAAGCGGCGGCCCAAGCCGTCTGGTGCCAGTTGCTACCCGCGTCCTCCACCGGTCCAAATGGCCGACCACCAGACGACTTCGTCGCCCCCTCGCCAGTGCGAGTCGCCGTCGTCTTCGCCAACGAAACTTCATCTGCTCAAACAGGAGAACACCATGATGGCAACGGCGTCGTCGTCGCCGCCGCCGGCGCAGCAGCAGCACCAGATGCAGATTCTTCAGCAGCAACACCAGCAGGTCTGGGAATCGTCGCCTCCCCTGCCTTGGAAGTCGGCCGAAAATGGAGCGACCCCCTACTGGCGCGTGGGCATGTTTGGACCGGAGTACTCGCCGCCTCCGAGCCAGGCCTGCTTTCCGGCGCAGTCGGCCCAGCAGCCTCAGACGCAAGGCGGTCCATTCGACAGCAGCTGCCTGTTCGAGGGCACGCGCCTCTACCAGCAGCAGCAACAGCAGCTGCACCACTCCGGCATCCAACTACCGGCCCTCTCTCCAACCGAGCTCGAGCCGTCGCCCGCCGGCAGCATCGTCACCGACGATCAACTGGTTCACATGAGCGTGCGCGAGCTCAACCAGAAGTTGCAGGTGCGAGCGAGCGACTATATTGCGAAGATGTATCTTATTTCATGCTACAGAGCGCTCCTATCGCAGGGCTGCGACCGTCGTCTTGTGTCGGCGCTGAAGCAGCGCCGTCGGACGCTCAAGAACCGCGGCTACGCCATGAACTGTCGCGTGAAGCGGCTGAACGTCCAGATGAAACTGGAGACCGAGAACGAGATGCTCAAGCAGGAGGTCCACTACCTGCGCGCCGCCCTGCGCCGCCTCCCCGGCCACGAGCAGTTCCTGTATCGTTCCTCCGTCGCCGCGCAGCAGCACGCCGCCTTCGTCGAACCCGCTCAGATCCCTCAGGGCATGGAATTAAACGAGGTACCGTCCGGCCAACAGCACAATGACTAACCAGCAGCCGACTTGTGTGATGAAACTGTATCTCGCTGCCAATACGTGTATGTATGTATTGTAAGAACCTGTGAGTTACGATGACCATTTCGACTGACCAAGTCTAATCTTAGTGCGCTCGTCGTTTTCGTTTCTCAATTACCATCCGTCGACCGTCGCACGTCTGTTTACTTAAGCGTGTTTGTACCAGGCAGTGCCAGTTACGGGAGTCGCCGTCGTCGCCGTCCGTACCAAGCACCCCATTGATAAGGAGTTCAAAGAACGTTACATTTAGCACCTTGTTTGGACAGACGTAGTATGTGGCCAAATTGGGGAACGCTCGTTTCTCGAATGAGAATAACCGTGACATCGCGCGCCGCATCACATACACATCACACTCTTTGTATCGCCTTTTACGAAGAGGCGCTATTTTGCGTAGCGTTTTCGGCGAACAAATGGAGGAAACTGTCGAATCGGCAATTACGTTCGCAAGGACACACAGAGGTTGCCGCGCTGGCGTCCCTTGTCACTTGACCGTTCTCGCCGCCGACGCCAGGGCCTCGAAGAACTTGCGCCGCTCAGCTACGTGCACGGAAATCGAGGGGCGGAAGTCGGCGGCGGCGGGAGCGAAGCTCCTTCCTGCCGGGTGAGGCAAAGAATTCCTTCGGGAGTTTGGGCTGCCGGACGACGACGTCGACGACGGCGCGGTCTCCATCGCGCCGCCGTCGAACTCGGAGAAGGGGCGCACGACTCGACTGGGCGACTGGCTGGGCGAACGGTAGCGCACGCCATCCTCGGCTATTCCGACGGGCACGACTGAATGACATGGAGAGAGTTTTGCTTCAATGGTTGGCAAGCGAGTTAGTCTGGCGACACGCCACGAATTCAAGGCACGATTATTGACGATCGGAAGCCATCAAGAAGAGAAAAGGCGGTCTGCGCGAAAGACTCCAATCGAAGCTGTCTAACAGCAGCGGCAGCAGCAAAGTCGAACGGCAAACATTGGAGAGAGAAGGTCACAGAAGCAATGCGATGACACACGGGCAGTCCGCTTACCAAACTAGTGTAGCAAGTCCTAATACCAACACGGGCTCTAGACGACAGTGGCATAGCTCGCGGTGACTAGAATGCATTGAGTACATATGTATGTACGTTGCGTCGTTGAACATTCTGATTGATTCACCAATGCAAAGGCCGAACCTGTAGGCTTGTGCGGTGGACCGTCGGCGGGCGAAGCGGAGGCGCTGCTTCTCTTCTCCTCCAATAGGCGATTGATCTTCTTCTCCAGACTGTCGATAAGCTCGTCCTTTCGCTTCAACTCCTCCACCATCTCCTCGTTCGTCTCCATGAAGGCGTCCAGGTCGCCGCCGTCGGCGCGACTTAAACAGAAGCCCGTTGCACGCTCTGAAGCAGTGCCCACTAGCGGATCCAGAGGGGGGGGGGCAAGGGGGGCGGCCCCCCCCCTGTCAGCCGCCCCACAGGGGGGCAAGGGGGGCAGCCCCCTATGATGCCCCAGAGGGGCATCGTTTATTATCATCATACGTACGGGGGGGGGGGGCAGCAAGTATTATCAGTCAGATGACTATCTCGCCTGATTATTATACGCTTCACTAGCAAACAACGAGCTAGTTGTTGCTTTTTGATTTGGAAAATGGCGGAAAAAGAAAACCGTAAGAGGAAAGCTTTTACCCCGATTTCGGCCTTCTTTGCTCCTGTAGCGAAGGCCGAGACGCCGATTCCTAACAGTCCACCCAGGAGTCTACTGGCGGCCGTGAAAATTTGCCGCCCTCTCCCTCAAATCTTCCCCCACCTCCACCTGAAGAAGAGCCCCATGGTGAACTCGACCTCGCCTCGTTTCTGTCAGTTCCTCCGTCCGCACTGCAGAGGAACCAATTCTTGAGACAGGAGAGAAACGTGTACTCTGATAAGGAAATCGTTGCCACGTGTGTGCAGGTTGGCAACGAAGAGCCGTTGAAGAGCAGCGTACATATTATTTATTCCTATTTGAATGAGTTCTTTGGCAGGCGCAGCGGACCAGAGCCTACTGCCGGCCGTAGCCTTCAGCAGGCTGGCCAGTTTGTAACAGAGCCTTTCTGCTCCTACAAGAAAGTGGTTGAGAAATTGGCAGAGCATTCAAACCACAATTACCACAGAGCCAATGCTGTTCTTTGGTCAGAGTTGGCGGCACGTCTCGCTCAACCAGAAACTGCCATTGACAGGCAGTTGGATGTGCAAATGGCTCAGGAAATCGAGCGCAACAAGCAAGTGATGGAGTCACTAGTTCGGGCTATTCTATTGTGCGGTCGAACCGGGATCGCCTTGCGAGGCCATCGTGATGACGGGCCTGTTCTCCCTGCAGATGGCTCAGAACCTAGGGATGGGGTCTTTCGTTCGTTGCTGAGGTTCGCAGTGCGCAGCGGGGATAGTTTACTGCGGGAACACTTGAAGACGGCGGCTGGCAACGCTCTTTACACAAGCAAGACCTTTCAAAACGAGCTGATCCAGCTGTGTGGCGAGGCGATTATGGAGATCATTTTAAATCGAGTGAAGCGAAGCGGTCTTTTCTCAGTGATTGCTGACGAAACGACAGGTGTGACATTTGGTGGGAGCGTGCAGTACGTACATATGTATATTTACATATGTACATGTACTGCGGCAACGGCAATTTCCCGAACATCAAGAAGCTTTTGAAGATTTTTCTAACGCTGCCAGTTTCTAACGCAGATGGGGAACGCTCATTTTCAACGCTGGCTCACATAAAAAACTACAGGCGAAGCACTATGACGGAAGCGAGGTTGAATGGGCTGGCGCTAATTTTTGTGCACCAGCGAGAAATAAGCCACGAGGCGCAGCTGCGACAGTTTATTGATAGTGTGATCGAGAGATTCGGCAGAGCAAAAAGACGTCGTTTGTTGCTCACCTAGTATGATGAGCTCCTCTAACTTGTGCGTGGTCTAAAAATAGTGTGCTCCTCTAAAATTGCTTAAATAAGTTGTTACACCGTTGCATTGTTGAACGATATTAAACTTTGAAACATTATATCGGTTGGCAATTTGGCCCCCCCTGTCAGAAAATCCTGGATCCGCCAGTGGCAGTGCCAGCAGTAAGCCGGTCGCCAACCTCGAGGTCTTGAGCATGTACTGCATCTCGGCCAGGCGCTCCTCCAGCTGGGAGTTCTCCACGCACTTGGCCGAGTAGGAAGAGGACAGCTCCGACAGCTCCTTGGTCATCTGCTCCAGGATCAGACTGCAAAGACGATCATTCAATTACTTAAATACATAAGCACTGCTAGCGCACAACAGACGAGGAGCAAACACGCATCGCACCCGTGTTTCTTGGTCGACGAAGCCGAAGGGTCTTCGGGCGCAGTACGCCGTCCGACGCTGCCGACGGAACTGGATGACGCCGTCAGGCGCTCTCGCAGCTGCTTCTCTAGCTCGGCGTCGTACGCCTTCTGCAGAGCTTCCAGTGCTAAATAAACGCGTGTACACTGTAGCTACGTAGCAATAAACGTCTACTTTCACTTGGTTCGTACTCCTGTAAGGCAGACAAGGCATATACAGTATAACCGAACGGGAAAGAATTCCCCACCTGTTTTGGTCGCTTCCTTCTCTTCTTCCAGCACTCTTTGGTGTTGCTCTTTGATCTGGTCGATTTCCTGGGAGTGGCCCGCCTTCAAACCGTGCAAGATTTCTTCGTGAGACTTCTTCATTAGTTCGATGTTGTGGTCGTGTGACTTCTGAATTGTAAGCGTATACGGTGCTAAGTGAAGTTAGCAGGAACTACAAATGCTACAACAACGTACGGTCAGCTCGAGCAAGTCATTCTGCAATTTCAGGCGCCGTTTCTCTTCCTGCATTGCTTTTCGGTGAAGGCCTTCTCTTTCTTGCGTAAAGCGATCTTTTAGCGACTTCAACTCCTTCAAGCTTGCTTCCTGGAATACAAGGTTATTGGTATGGTTCATTCCTATGCACATATGCACATACTTGTATGTACATTTTGTATGCATACTTCCCTAGTACAAATGTACATACATACTTATATGTAGACAGTGCCATATTCGCTTGCCTGGACTCTGTGGAACTCCTCTTCCAGTTGATCCATTTCCGTTTCGCCGAAGTCGGCTCCCACTCCAACGTCGCGCTTCGACGTCTCGGCTGCCGACGCCGCTGCCTTGAGTGCGGCATCTAACTCCGCCAGCAGCCCAACAC
>JASAMZ010014316.1:0-11685 GCA_030248115.1 Linhomoeus sp. GSCO2_2 | reverse complement strand
GGGTTTTCTTCGATTTTTGCACTTTTTTGGAATATGATTGTATGAGCACTACTGGTAAACCCCCTCCCAATCCCCCACCCCCTTCCCTACGTCTCTCGCCCCTCCCTCCTCGTTACATGTTGTTGAAGTTGGGGAGGGGATGGCAGACCGGAACGCTGGGGGGGGGGGGGTGGGGTCCCCACCCCCTGGCCGGAGATCTCCCCTCCCCCACCCCCGCCCCTCCCCCCTACCCAGCCGTAGATCTTTCAAAGTTTGTGAAAATTTTCGCCCGCAGCGCTTGAATACGGCCAAATTTTCGCCTGCGGCGCTATATTTAGGCTGTTTTCGGTTAAAATTAAGCGATTTTTGGCACTTTTTACCCTATTTTTGTAAAATTTTCTTGCTTTTTTGCCATATAGCTAGGCCATTTCCACCCACCCTCCGTTCCGCGCCCCCCCCCCTCCCCACGCCCCCCCCCCTAAAATCCGGATTACCCCCCCCCCTCCCCGAGGGGGCGCGTTACAGGTATGGGTAGGACGTTTTTGGCGTCTTTGCGGTATTTGTGAAATTGGCTACTGTATCTTCACTCAGACATTCCTGCCAATATTTTCGCCATTCACCCGAGAATCGTAACATTATTGCGCGAAGTCATTGATGATACTGGTCATCTGGCCGTGCAAGGAACCTGAACAAAACCTCAAATCTTACTTTGTCTTCTAATTTCGAGAAATACGACCATTCTTCTATTCTTTGTTTTGAATTTCAATATTTACAGGCCTACGCCAAGGCGCAGGACCCCACCCAAGAATTCGACCTGAACCAGAAGAAGACCCTGGAGATCAACCCCCGCCACCCCGTCATCAAGGAGCTGCTCAAGAGGGGTCGAGGTGGGACCGCTGATCGGCCTAGCCCGTATGTGCGACGGGGACGTTTGGGTGCCTGCGACGAATTGTCCGTTTTGGCATCTGAGAGTTAGAATGGCTTTGAAAGATCCTGTGTGAAACTCCCGTGTGGAACGTCGCTGCAGGCTTTGCGTCAGAAGAGCAGCGGATCCAGGTGGGGGGGGGCGGGGGCGCTTTTGCTCTCGCCCCCCCCCGTTCGGCATTGTTGAGAATTTTTGAGCGCTGTTTTGTGCAATTTTCTACATTATGCTTAAATGTGTTTGCGAGCGGGTCTAAACCCTCCCCCTCCCTTCACCGTCTAAATCCTGGATGCGCTACTGCAGTTTGGACGCCCAGCCACCCCCGACAGATTGGAACTAAACCCTCTCTCTCTCTTCTACCATCCTTGTGTCACTTCCTTCAGTCAGACAAGGAGGACGTGTTGGGGCGTGTCGAATGCGAAGTTGCTGTTCGAGACGGCCACCCTGAGGTTGGGCTTCCAGGTCAAGGATCAGGTTGGGTTCGCCGAGAGAATCGAAAGGATGCTGCGCTCCTCCATGGACATTTCCCCTGAGGAACAGGTGGGGTGGAGAGTGGATGAGTGAGTGTGTAGGAGAGAGGGGTGGTTGTGAGTGAGTGCGGGTGAATGGTCATACGTGTAACGCGCCCCCTTGCTTGGGGGGGGGGGAGGGGGGAATTGGTTTTCCAAAACCAAGGGGGGGGGGGGAGAGTGGGGGGGGGGTCAAGCACCCGAAACTTTGTCAAAGTGAAAGCACTGCAAAGATAAAAGGGCTAGAAATTCGCTTAATTTTGGGTTAAAAACGTCTTAATTTAGCGCCGGGACGTGACAATTTGGCCATATTAGGAGCAGTAGGCGACAATTGTTGCTATTTTGGAGTGGGTCTTTCAGGCTGGTGGGGGGAGATTTCCGTCCAGGGAGGATCAACCTTCCCCCCCCCCCCACCGTTGCAGGTATGTGCGTGGGTGGTTGGTGAGTTGCTTGATGCAATACTTGAGGGGGAGTGTGACTGGTTATGGATACTTAATTGAGTGGGTGGGGCTAGTATATGTAACTGTAAGTCAGAAGTAGAGATGCATAAAAAAGTATTGCTCACACAGCCACTCAATCAGTATCCATAACCAGTCACACTCCCCCTCAAGTATCATCAAGCAACTCACCAACCACCCACGCACATACCTGCAACGGTGGGGGGGGGGGGGGGGTTGATCCTCCCTGGACAGAAATCTCCCCCCCCCCACCAGCCTGAAAGACCCACTCCCAAAATAGCAACAATTGTCGCCTACTGCTCCTAATATGGCCAAATTGTCGCGTCCGGCGCTAAATTAAGACGATTTTAACCCAAAATTAAGCGAATTTCTAGCCCTTTTTATCTTTGCAGTGCTTCTCACTTTTTGACAAATTTTTCGGTCGCTTGACCCCCCCCCCCCACTCTCCCCCCCCCCCCCCTTGGTTTTGGAAAACCAATCCCCCCTCACCCCCCCCCCCCCCCCCAAGCAAGGGGGCGCGTTACAAGTATGACCATTCACCCGCACTCACTCACAACCACCCTCTCTCCTACACACTCACTCATCCACTCTCCACCCCACCTGTTCCTCAGGGGAAATGTCCATGGAGGAGCGCAGCATCCCTTCGATTCTCTCTCGGCGAACCCAACCTGATCCTTGACCTGGAAGCCCGACCTCAGGGTGGCCGTCTCGAACAGCAACTTCGCCGTCGACACCGCCAACACGTCCTCCTTGTCTGACTGAAGGAAGTGACACAAGGGTGGTAGAGATAGAGAGAGAGAGAGGGTTCGTTGCAATCTGTCGGGGGTGGCTGGGCGTCCAAACTGCAGTAGCGCATCCAGGATTTGGGGATGGGGAGAGGGAGGGGGAAGAAGATTTTGACCCGCTGGCAAACACATTTAAGCATAATGTAGAAAATTGCACAAAACAGCGCTCAAAAATTTCGACAATGCCGAACGGGGGGGGGGGGCGAGAGCGGAAAGCACCACCCACCCCCCCCCCCCCCCCCACCCTGGATCCGCTACTCTTCTGACGCAAAGCCTGCAGCGGCGTTCCACACGGGAGTTTCACACAGGATCTTTCAAAGCCATCCTAACTCTCAGATGCCAAAACGGACAATTCGTCGCGGCGCCCAAACGTCCCGGTCGCACATAGGGCTAGGCCAACCAGCGACCCACCTCGACCCTCTTGAGCAGCTCCTTGATGACGGGGTGGCGGGGGTTGATCTCCAGGGTCTTCTTCTGGTTCAGGTAGAACTCTTGGGTGGGGTCCTGCGCCTTGGCGTAGGCCTGTAAATATTGAAATTCAAAACAAAGAATAGAAGAATTCATATTTCTCGAAATTAGAAGACAAAGTAAGATTTGAGGTTTTGTTCAAGTTCCTTGCACGGCCAGATGACCAGTATCATCAATGACTTCGCGCAATAATGTTACGATTCTCGGGTGAATGGCGAAAATATTGGCAGGAATATCTGAGTGAAGATACGGTAGCCAATTTCACAAATACCGCAAAGACGCCAAAAATCCTACCCATCCCCCATACCTGTAACGCGCCCCCTCGGGGAGGGAGGGGGGGGGGGGGGTAATCCGGATTTTAGGGGGGGGGGGCGTGGGGAGGGGGGGGGGGGTTTCCAAAACCGAGGAGGGTGGGTCAAAATGGCCTAGCTATTTGGCAAAAAAGCAAGAAAATTTTACAAAAATAGGGTAAAAAGTGCCAAAAATCGCTTAATTTTGACCGAAAACAGCCTAAATATAGCGCCGCAGGCGAAAATTTGGCCATATTTAAGCGCTGCAGGCGAAAATTTTCGCAATTTTTGGGAGGGGGGTCTTTCAGGCTGGGTAGGGGGGGAGGGGCGGGGGTGGGGGGGGGGGGAGACTCTCCGGCCAGGGGGGTGGGGACCCCCACCCCCCCCCCCCCCCCAGCGTTACAGGTATGCCATCCCCTCCCAACTTCAACAACATGTCATTAAGGGGGGGGGGGGGGGGGGGGGGGAGAACGTCAGGAAGGGGGTGGGGGGATTGGAGATTTACAGTAGTGCTCATACAATCATATTCCAAAAAAGTGCAAAAATCGAAGAAAACCCCACCTGGGAGCGCATGATTCTCTCCATGTTGCCGGACCAGCCGAAGCTACTGGCGACCAGGGCGCAGGGGCTGCTGTGCAGGCGCTGGGATACGGTAGCCTTTTCTATTTGGTCTTTGAGTCCGGTCTCTTTCAGCCAGGTGGTCAGAGGCTCGAACTGCTTCTCCAAGGCTTCTTGGCGCTTCTTGCTCTGCGTGGAATGAATGCGAATGATGTGCAGTTTGAGTAGAGGTCAGAATCTCTCTTTTTAGACGCATCTTTTTAGAAATGCAAAAAAACTTCGAACACCGAGTTTTTTTCATGTACTAGCTTCATGTACAGGTCTACAGCAACATTTTCGACAAAACGGTCAAAGTATGATAACGACTACATTGAAAATTCTAAAAGTTTGAGGATGGTACTCTGCCTTTGACACGCCTCTACGTGCGGCAGATACCGCCAACGCACAATACGCGCCTTTTCTGTCACATTCCAGCAAAATCCTACAGTACACCACCCACTCTACCCTCTCACCGACTCGCCGTCGTCCAGTTTGAGTCCCTCCTTAGCGACATTCTGGAACTTTTTGCCGTCGAATTCGGGCATGGCCTGGATACAGTACTCGTCCACCGGCTCCGTCAGATACAGCACCTCGAAGCCCTTCTTCAGTAGACGCTCCACGAAGGGGGAGGACTCCACCTGTTGATGATTATGAACAGTATACTGGTTAGTGGACGACGATGATTATATCCCGGGCGATTATAGTAGAATCTTCAATAAGCGCCCCTTGGAGTTACAGTGTGCTCAATAGACCCGGTGGGGGTGCAAAGTAACACCTCTAATAGACGCCTCTTAGAGATACAGTATGCGCTCAATTGAGACGTAGAAAAAAAAGTCTTCAGAGCAAACTTTTTTCAAAAAATCTTCTTACTATGTGCTTCCTTCAGAGCCTAACATACGGTGGCTTATAATGTATCATTATCTTCAAGCGAAAGCTGGATGAGTAAAACTTTGATATGCCCCACAATCCTAAGTGAAACTTTTCATTTGAGAAATATTGGCATACTTTTTAGAGTATTCATTTCAAACAAAATTCAAAAATTACATCTCTCTTGCTCAACTTCCACTCCCGATCACCCTGTAGCCACAGTGCATTCCGAGTCGATATTCGCTCAATTCTAATACAAAATCCCATTTTGTACCATACCCTACCTCCTGCTGAGTGCCTCCGGCCATATAGTAGATGGCGTCCTGTTTCTCCTTCATTCGCTCGACATATTGGGCCAAAGTTGTCAGTTTCTCAGTATCGTGCGAAGAGTGGAAGCGCAGAAGTTTCGCCAGACGCGTCTTGTTCGAGGGGTCCTCCATCACGCCCAGTTTGATGCTGAAATCAGTAAAAAAGTTATTAAATAAGAGTGAGTTACTAAAAAACGCCCAAAAAAGTTACTTAAAAAGTTTTAGTTTACTAAATAAGATTAGAATGTTGAAAATCTCGGACGTCCAAACAGCAGAGAATACTTCGACTTCACAGACACAAATCCAAAACGATGGTGAAAAGCTCCGGCCCGGTCAAGGCGTAATACTTACGCGATTTCAGTATCTCACGTACAAAGAGTAAGTCACGGACGATTCTTGACTATTTCGGCGCAGTACCGCAAGTTTGACCAGGCTTTCAACCAGCTTTGGACTTTGCATGTAAAATCTCTGTATCGACCTTGACTTGCCTACCAACGAACTCATTTCATGCCTTTACACCTAATGGGCCGCAAGATTCTACCTTTGTTGTTTAAAATCTCACACAACCAACATTTCTACCACCCTGTACCAAATTGCACAGTATTTCATCTCACTTTGTGCTGAACTCCTTCCAGAAATCCTTGAATTTGTCCTCGTCCATCTTTTTGATCATGTCGAGCACCTTGCGCACCAGTTTCTTTTTGATCACCTGTAAAAAGCGCGCCAAATTTGAAATTTGAATTTATTTCGCAAAAAATTGAAAAATGCACCTTGAGCAGTTTGTGCTGCTGGAGCGTCTCGCGACTGACGTTCAGGGGCAAGTCGTCGCTGTCGACCTGGAAAATAGGGAAAATTCAATTTTTTGAATTTTTTAAAATCCACAATCTTTGAAAATTCCACACGCACCATTCCCTTGATGAAGGAGAGGTATTTGGGCAGCATGTCCGAGAAGTCGTCCGTGATGAAGACCCGGCGGACGTACAGCTGTAGTAAGAGTGAGAGTATAGAGTAATGTGAAAGATAGAAAATCGTGACTGTACAAAGCATCTGTCATCGTGGCATGTTACGTCCAACGAAAGGTCCCCCCGTCCCCCACTTCTAGAAACGGCAAAAATCTTGCTTGCAGTGTAATAATCGTGGCTTGCGAGCTCAAAGTGCGTACAATTTCCCTATTTTCAGCTTGAGCCGGCTTTTAGTGGCCAATTCTCATGCATTTTAGCTGCATTTGGTCTATTCATGCACATTCTTCCTCCCAAATGGAGCTTCTGTGGCACTTCTGGTACGCTTCTTGACAAATTCAGTTACACTCAATCATCTCCGATTCCAATCATTTTCAAATGAAAAAAATAGGGACTATCTCCCTACCTTGACGTTGTCGTTCTTTTTGCCGTAGTTGGAGAAGGCGTCGTGGGGCAGGCGCTTGGGCACGTACAGGATGGACTTGAAGGTCACCTCCCCCTCAGCCGTGAAGTGCACATGGCCCATGGGGTCGTCGAAGTCCTGTGTGGGGATACAGAAACGGTTACAGAAGGTTTTCGATGCAGTGGCCTACAGGGTGGCCCAGAAAAGTAAGACGCCTAGCTTTGCGGAAGCCGTTCTCAGGCTTGACTGCACATACGGGCCACATTTAGAACAGGACATACCACAGGGTGTTTCTGACGAAGCAACAAAATTTCAGAGCGTTTCATACACCAGAAAGAAAATGTCACCGTTTTGCGCAAATCGGGTGCCATCCCTTTTACCTTGGAGACAGCCTTGTAGAACTCGTTGTACTCCTTGTCCTCAATCTCGCCGGGTTTCCTCAGCCAAATGGGTTTGGTGTCGTTGATCAGCTCCCAGTCCCAGGTCGTCTTCTCCACCTTCTTCGTCTTCGCCTTCTTCTCCTCCTCCTTCTCCTCTTCCACCTGTGCAAATTCGATAGTTTTTGATGTAAAAATAGTGCGCAAAATGCATGAAAATTGAGTAAATACCTTGGCCTCGTCCTCGGTCTCGTCGGTGGCGGTTTCCTCCTCCTTCTTCTCCTCCTCTTCCTTCTTGGTCTCGTCTTCTTCGATGGGCTCCTCCACTGTCTCCGTCTGGAAATGAATTCCAATCAGGAACTCACTCAACACAACCACCCCCCCCCCGCACTCTACCACTCTAACACTATACTACACCACTCAGAGAGCCCTCGGCGACGATAGAAAACCAAATACAAGCGATATCTCGCGACCAATCCGTCGTTTACACACCTTGCTGCTCCACAGGTAGATGTTGAAGTTGATGAACTGGCTGTATTTCTTGACCAGGTCTTTCAGCGTGTCCGGCTCCAGGAAGTCATAGGCCTCCTCCTGAAACAATATCAGGTGCTAACGCATTAGTCTCGCTAAAACTGAGCAATGAAGGGAGGGAGGGAGAGGGGGGGGGGGGGGGGAGGGGAGGGGATGAATCGGGGGGGGGGGGGGGACTGGGAGGGAGGGAGGGAGGGAGGGGAGGGAGTGGGAGGAAGGGAGGGACTGGGAGGGAGGGAGGGATGGAGGGAGTTTGAAGGAGGGAGTAAGCGAGGGAGGCAGGAAAGAAAGGAAGGAGCTCCATCCAACAAACCTTCAAATGCAGGCTGATCTGTGTTCCGCGCTTCAGCGTGTCACCGCGGGGGTCCTCGGCCACGGAGAAGGACTGGGCGTTGGACTCCCAGACGTGCTGCTTGTCGTCGTTGTGCTTCGACGTCACTGCAACACGGCCAAAGGGTTACGGTAACAACCCCATTGGCCTAGTGGCGATTGGGGGGGGGGGGGCTTGTAACTGGGCCTGAAAGACCCACCCCCCCTTCCCAAAAAAATGCGAAAATTTTCGTCTGCAGCGCTATATTTAGGCTGTTTTTCATAAAAATTTAGCGGTTTTTTGCACTTTTTACCCTATTTTTGCAAAATTTCCTTACTTTTTTGCCTAATTTTTAGGTCGAACCCCCCCCCCCTATAATCCGGATTACCCCCCCCCCCCCTCCCCGAGGGGGCGCGTTACAGGTATGACGGTAACAACATTGGCATATGTGTAAATTGGGGGGGGGGGCAGTTACCCCCCTCCCGGCCGACCGAACATGAAACACAAATTAGGAAATTTTCGGCAAATCAGCCTGATAATTGTCGAAAATTTCTTCCGCGTCGCTACTTTTAACGCTTTTTTAAGCCCTTTTCACTTGTCATCAAAACAGGGCGAAATATGGCGTTTCTGGGTGTTTTATTCGGTTTTTCCGGACGAATTTTGGAACAATCGCATTGCCCGCAGGCGATATTCAGACGCCTCAATTTTTGCAACAAAAAAAAACCAATCCAAAACCCTTCCACCCACCAACAACGTCGTCAGCCACGAGGAAGGTGGAGTAGAATCCCACGCCGAACTGCCCGATCAGATCCTGCTGCTGCTCCGCAGAACTCTCCAACATTTTCTGCAGGAATTCTGAGGTCCCGGAGCGTGCAATGGTTCCCAGATTGTTCACTAGATCTTGCTTGGTCATGCCTATTCCGGTGTCGGTCACGTGAAGGATGTGGTTCTCCTTGTCGGCCTGTGGAATTGAACAATTGGTCTTAGATGGGAGGATGGTAATTGAAGAGGTTTGGAAAGAGTGGCATTTGAAAGGTCAGAATAGTTACCCAAATATCGGAAGATTTTGCGAATTTGAGGACGCGCACAGAATTCTAGACAAGCGCTACTCAAAAGCTATTTCTGGAAAACAAATCACACAACTTGCTCAAAAGCAACACTATTTTACCGCAACAACCACGATATTTTAGCCGGGGAGCTGCCAATTCCACACGTTTCGGTTTCAAAAACGAAATTTTGTGAATTTGAAAGGCGTGTGGGCAATTTCTCGACCAGTGTTTGCCAAACGCTAAAGTACATGGAGGATAAATCGTTTCCACTTTATTTCAAAAGCACATTTCACCTTGATTTTCACGGATAACTCAGGGGTGGCAGACAGCGCCTCAGGGTTGGTCAGCGAGAGAAGGCGGATCTTATCCAGGGCGTCGCTGGCATTCGATATGAGCTCGCGGAGGAAGATCTAAGACGAAAAAAATCACAAAATAGGCCACAAAATACAACACAAAAACCCACAATAAACTCAAACCTCCTTGTTCTTGTAGAGCGAGTTGATAATGAGCTTCATCATCTTGTCGACTTCGGCTTGAAACACGAATTTTTCCGCCTTGTCGCGAAGCTCCTTCATTTGGGCCACGTTCAGGCCGTCCAGCTTGATCGCCTCCTCCTCCCTGAGAATGGGAAAGATGTAGGATGGGTTTTCGCGGAGTTTGATGCAAAAATTTTTGGACAGATTGGCTTCGAATGGCCAAAATTTGGCAGTATGTGAGGCATACAAGCCTTCGCAACCTACGCTACGAGCACACATGCGATTGCGAAACGTCCTTCACTTCACTGTTCACACAATCTGGCAAAGTGGCATGCTCCAGGAATTTCTCATTAACGCATCAAAATTACAGAATTCATCAAGTTTCCCGACCTTTGAACGGCCTCGTCGTCAGTTCTGGATCCTTCTGCCGCCTTTCCGATGTCCTCATCAACCGTGGCCGTCTCTTCAGAGACGGTTTCGTCAGATTCCGCTCGAATGGCAGAGGAACACGCTGAAATTTGGCAGAAAATCACGCAAATTCAGCAAATTTCTACGGATTTCTAAAGTTCCCACCGAAAATCAGGAAGACGGCCAGCCAGAGGCCGGCGCAGCGGCGCGCCCAATTTGACATTTTCGCTCTTCTCCACGCGAAAATCGCAAAACCTGCAAAAATCGGCAAAAATCGTCGAGATTCAGCGCGTCCTCTCACTTTTACGCCAGTGGGAGAGAATATTCCTGAGGCAAGTGACCTCCTCTCCTAGACAATGACGCTGCGCGGCGCTTCCCGTGCCAGTCCACAGGCAAGTTTACCTTTCTACGACGGCCCTAACTCCCCTATTCCCTCAATCAAACACACTACCACCACGATAGCCAACGCTGCGTTGCATTATTCCCTGCGTAAAGCAAACAGGGCGAGGGGGCGCGGCCGACCAATCAGCGCGGAGAATCACTGCAACTGCGGCCAATCAGCGAGCGCCTCGCAAGAAACGTGGTTTGATTTGGAAGGCGATGATTGGCCAACAACTTGATATTCAGGGAAATGCGCGGAGGGTACGAACTGAGAAACTAAGATTACGATCGATTTAGACCCTCTATCACTTGTGAATCTTTCTCATATTCGATCACGCGAAGTGATTCTGAGCCGCACTTTCTTTCCAGCAGCAATCTCGACGTCAAAACACCATCGAAGCATCGCAAAAGTTCGCCGACGTCGTTCTCTTTCAAAGCCACTAGCAGAATGGAGCCTCCCGGGGCTAAGAGCTTGTCAGGTCTCGATTCCATGAAGCGATCGATCACTTCTCTGCCCCTTGCGCCGCCCGCCCAGGCGCGACTTAGTGGAGACTGGGAAGAAGCTAGAAAGTTCGGAATGGAATTCATACAATTTCATATTCTGATCGAGAAAATTTCCTAACTTTTCAATTCCTCGCTTGTCGTCGGCACGTAGGGCGGATTGAACACCAACATATCGACAGCGCCGATCAACCGAGATTCCACGGGTGAAACTAGGTCACCAAGTAACACGTTAACTCTGCCGCCCACTCGGTTCATGGCGGCTGTCTTTTCAGTGCTACCACATGCCTCGCAATTGATATCGGTGGAAAATACGACAGAATTCGCCAGATTCTGTGCCATGAATGCCGAAACCACGCCAGAGCCGCATCCAACTTCCACGCAAATTTTGAATTGGCGCCGATTTTGGCGAATTTTCAGCTCTATCGCGTCCAGCAGCAGAAATGTGTCTTCAGAAGGTTCGTACGTGGTTTCCTTCTCTCTATCAGACAAAGAGTACAATGGAGTTGTGAACATTTTGGAATTAGTCTGCAAACCGAACAGTCAAGAAGATTAGAGTAGTGCAAAACGACCGACAGATACCTACTATACTTCAGAAGATACTTCAGGGTTCCCACACTCGAAACACCCACGCTTCCAAGCTCAAAACGAACGCGACCAAACTTCGTTCAACGAAACACGGGGTGGCGAACCGACACTGTACCGACACTGGTATACTGTAGAACACGCCTCAGACTCGGGAACGCAAAATACCTTCGCGC
The DNA here is from genome assembly GCA_030248115.1 of Linhomoeus sp. GSCO2_2. Lineage (NCBI taxonomy): Eukaryota > Metazoa > Nematoda > Chromadorea > Monhysterida > Linhomoeidae > Linhomoeus > Linhomoeus sp. GSCO2_2. The sequence goes on along the minus strand of JASAMZ010014316.1, from coordinate 346 downwards.
ACGCGCATCACAAGTACCCAAAGCCAAAGAAGGCTGCTCACAGCTTCTCCATCTCAAAGCTATCATTCCACCCTTCATTTCTCACTTTCTTTTCCCTTTCTCAGCGTGTAGCCGGCGCCTGAGAACGAGGCGGCCGACGACGACGCCGAAATCGCCTTCTTATCATTCCTCTCCTTCTGATAGCGCTGCCTCGCCTCCTTGTTGAGGTAATTCCGCGCGAAGTTCAGCCTTCCCGGCTCGTAATCGTAATCCGGCTGCGTGGGATCGGCCGCGACAACTGGGCGCGGCGGCGAAACGGCCCCCGCTGCGGTAGAATTCGACGGGCGATTCGAGCTCGTCGTCGGCT